>VMBQ01008701.1:0-36070 GCA_007657795.1 Dreissena rostriformis
GAACAGATGACATTAAATGACCATCACGTGTCGAACGTGTAGACGATGAACCGCATTTGTTCCAAAACAGTATAGCGAGATGATAAAGTCGCCGTGAATTAGCACCACAATACATCGAACTGTACAACAGCAAACAATAAAACTCCAGAAACTCTATCATTCTATACATTCTTGTTCTTATCCACAACTTTGATAACAGATTAACAACTTTAGACACATACACTGATTAAAACTCTGATTACCGCCGTGGATCGGTCTATGCTAAGGATTGGAAGGGGGGGCGGACTGGTACGAGGTCAACGCGAACATCACACTAAGCCCAGTACAAACCTCGAACCCAATGCGCGTTTAAAAAACAATGAAAACATAAATGTCAAAACGTGATGAATAAAAACGAATAAAAAACACACATACTTTGAGTGTACTATTGTATCATAATAATTATTATTACAATTTGCACGGCTCAAGCTTCAAAGTCGGAAGAAAGTCTGCCAAACATGTCTGCTTCACTTTGTGAAAAACCGATATTTATTTATATTCGCCCAGATTTGTTTGTCCTTCGCAGAAATCTAATTACGAACACAGACATGACGAAAGGTTTTGTCCGTCGACTGTGTTATGCGTGAATACACTTATCCTAGTAGTATTTACTTATAATGACTTACTTTCATGATTGTGTCTATAAATACCATCATTTGTTTTATATACGACCTATATTAATCCTTACAGTGCACGTTTGCTGAATACACTTATCCTAGTAGTATTTACTTATAATGACTTACTTTCATGTTAACGTTGTGTCTATAAATACCATCATTTGTTTTATATACGACCTATCTTAATCCTTACAGTGCACGTTTGCTCAATCGGCTGTACTGAAGACGCACTAATTAAATACAACGTTGTAAATGTATTTGTAGTTTCCAAGTAGTTATTTTTACCTTTGCAATTATGTTATGAAAGGACTAAAATGTTTAACTTCCTTCCTCCAAACCTATTAAATGATATTACTTTCGTTACGTGTACGATATAATAAGTGCTAACACTAAATCTAAGAGAAGGTTGAACTCTCTTAAACTAATAAGGAGAGTCTCATGGCGAATAAAATAAAGACACATTGCGTAAGGCGTTTATCCATTCTATCATAGCAACGTTTAATTGTTGGCAGTTGCACTGATAGTGAAATCTCATTAACTTCTTCAAAGAAAATAACCCATAAATTCTCCGCCAAATGATAAAGGAATCGTATGTAGTTACTTTTAGCCGTTTAATTTATAATCCAATTGTCGGGTATTATAACGTATGTTATAATAAAACACTTGTGTATGTGCGCTGACCTAGTGTATATCGTTAAGTATTTGTGTTGGTTTAAAAATAATGTGATACACGAATTACTCAATCCCTCGAGTAAACCGATAGAAATACATTACTTGAATATATGGATTATGTCCAATAATGAATAAAATTGAACGCCTTTAAATTTTGCATTTAAGCATAAGAACCGCATCTAGTATGCATATGTACTATATTGTTTGCTCAATGTGAGCTGTAGTTTATTTAGATAGTGGACTTACTGTTTTCTTTGCGTAATGAAATTGTGTAATTCTCCCTTTTCGCATTGAAAGAAGTTGCACACGTTATTTATAGCCATCACATATTACTTTAAAACTTCAGCTGTACCGACAGAAAAGAACATTTATCATAGCATGTGACCCTTAAAATGCAAGAACCACTTGCCGCATAGATTACATGTACTGGACATGACACTCAAATACACAACTCACACAAACACATGATTGAAACTGGGTTCTCAAGCGTAGTAATTGGCAATGATATTCAATTGGGGTTTAGGCCAGTTTTACGTGTTAACAAACCTCACACTCTCCCAGAAGAGATTCCCAAATATGTTCAGGGCATATACATTTCAACTTATAGCTTCACAATTCAAATTAAATACCAATGCAAGAGAATTTATCATTTAACTACTCAACAGTTGGATGCAAACCAGATAAACAGAACACCAACTTTGTGAGATACGATTAAATAAAACTGAAAGTATAAATTTAATCTCAACTTTAATGAAAATAGTTTTGCAGGCACAGCATCATATATTGAATATATTCAGAGTTTCATCATTCTTTTTCGAAAAGAAGCCTAAATAATTTTCGTAAAAGGCCAAATTGCATAGCTTGTTTGCGTATGTTCATTTTTAACTAAAACAAAGAATCTCTATAATTGTTTTAAAATAACATTTTTTAAACAGTTAAATTAAGTAGTAATTATAATACAATATATTGAGACTCATTTTCAGAAAAGCCATTTAAACAGAAATATTCACACTAAATGACCGGTTTTAAAAACACGCTGTAACAGTAAACAATCTGCGTGGTGCTGTGATGGTGTGTTTACCTTTGCTACTTAAGGCTTTCCTTGATTAAGCATTATTTTAAGTATTCAAATTATTAAAGATTTCTCAGTAAATACATTTAATGAACATTTTTAATATCAAAACAAGTCCCTTCAAGACACTAGTTCTCATTGAAGCGAAGAAATGTTTGTTTCTTTTAAACATCTAAAATACAGGTAGTAGAACTAAAAAATAATGACATTTAAAAAAGATATCAATGAATATTTTCAGAAGACCATATACGTATTGACAAATTAAATGATCACAATACATTATGGGGACTAAGTTGTGAACTTATCTGAAATTGTAAGATATTCAATGCATATGCCTTTGAAAAAAGTTTATTTTAAAAGGTACAAGGTATACCGTAAAGGGAATCCGCTTGCCGATGACATCGATCCTTTCAAAACAAATACAAAAATAAAAACAAAGCAAGCCCCATGATGTATTGGATACATTATATTTAATTCACATGAACTGAAACTTAAGCTGCACCCGCTGGAGTGAAACCTTCATCATGCATTTCAAATTGGACCTCATANTTCATTAAGAAAGAACGCCATAGGCACACCATATGTACAAATACAGGCTTATATTGACTGAGTACAAATACAGGCTTATATTGACTGAATGCATCATTTTACAACAAGTAACATCAAAACACATTTTAAAACATATAAAGATATTTGCGAATTTGCTATTTGGTAATATTCGGAATTTCTCAAATGCATCATGAATATGTTAGAGGAAAAAGTGTAAGGATTTACCTCTACAAGGTTTTAAGCCAACGACTTTACGGAATTAAAATATAAAGTTATTGATAGTGTTTATTAGTATGATAAAAAAAGTTGTATATCGATTTCAGTGAACATGTGTAATGTCATGCGTGATCAGATACATTTGTAAGAGTTGCAGACTTAGGCAGAGCTGCAAATCTATTTGAAGGACCAAGTAAACCAATTATTTCTTTAGTCCATGCTTTAAGTCTTTAAATTAAAACTTCAGCGAGATGTGCTTGATCGTCATTCCATTTCGAGTACTTTGACGTCATAAATATGACGTCATATTAATACAAAGTTGTTCGTTAACTGCTGCAGATGTTAATGTGTGATCTTATGCATCGTAAGTCTTGACATCATTATCAAACTATAATACAGCCACATTACATATCCAGAAAAAAAAGACAGCCCAAATTGACAATATCTGGAATAACAACAAGAACTAAAGGCTGATTTGTTTCTGCAAATCAAATTAACATTAGTCATTCACATCCATTCCATTCCAATGGAGCGAGAGAAAAGATGTTGACAAGCAGCACAGATTGTCCATCACTTGATGGAACCGTTATTACACACAGGGCATGGATGTCTATTTTATATCATGTTCCATATTGAAGTCGTTTTACTCAATCTTCTCTCATTGCAAATCAGATTACCATAACGATCCGAACTTTCGGATAATCAACCAAATTAGATGCAAACCAGTGGAGCGAGATAATTGAGTCGCCTTGGATCAGCACCAAAAAAACATCCAGCAAAATGAGGCTACAGTATAAGACTTTTACGCTAGCTGATAAATTTATAAATCGTAACCATACACTCGATACAGTTGTTTTGACGTTCTGTCTAGCTATTACGATTGATGTTTATATAATATTTAATTAGTAAAAATCGCTTGGTATTAAATTATAATGTCTTGCACAATATATAATCAAAGTGCAATACCAAGTCTGCTTCAAAGCACATATGGCGAAATGTAACCAGAATGGTAAGACCATTGGGATGAATAGTGATGACAGATATTCCTTTTGGCATCGTATCTCACGTATTAAAACTTAAAAGAGAGTGTATTTTAAGACGGCCATTCGAACTATTGAGGGATAACAATAATCCTTGGACAACCAATGCGTTGTTAGCGCTCGTAAAATAAATTTAGATTCATTTTACTCAAAGTCTCTAGTGTTTAACTACAATTAACTTTTTAGTTTATTGTATTATATTAATACATTTCGGGATATTTACGCAACGATGTCAGATGAAGGTATTTCCGAGTCTACAAACGTTTTCTTTTTGTACTACTCAAGCATCGCGAAATAAAATTGCGTTCACACATACACGAAAGTGCACGTTCTTAACGTATATGATTCACTAACAAACTTATAAGTATGCATGGTGTGTAACGTTAACTAAGTCATGTTATATAATTTTATCGAAATAAGAGACAATTTAGTATATAATACACTAAGTTGATAGATAGATTTATTATCAAACTAGTTATGAAAATGTCTGGCGATAAATATAATATTTTGAGTATTTTTAATAATAGGTGCACTCCAAGACTTCAGAATGGTGTGGATTGAAATACATTTTCATATTTGACTATGGTCATCAAGTTCTTACTTTATTCTTACTGAGAGAAGATCATATGTCCACTAAATTGTACAAATATATGATTTTATTCCGGAGTATCCCAGTAACATTGTAAGCATTTTAGTCCTGATAAAGCGTAAAAATCGAAACAAAAATTATTGCAAAAACTTTTCGGGAATGCGAACTTTGAAAAATCATTCAATGCATACCATGAAAAAAAATACTAGTGCATATGTTAGAATCTTTACAATTCGAGAAATCCTAGTACACTTATATTGTGTTAATACAACCTCTCGAAGTGATGTAGATTCCCGGATTCCAATGTTGAGGTAAAATAAAATCGGAATAATTATCTGTTAACAATATACGATATATATATATATATATATATATATATAAATATATATANTAGATACTTCTTAAATATGGAGATGTTTTTCCATTTAAAGATACAAACACATCAAACCAGGCTTATAATCATATTGAACAATTTGAACGTATTAAATATGTAAAAATAACGCTTTGATTCGAATACAATTATGATTGATCTTTATAAACGTAATACATGAAAATGAGCATAAATTCTCGGTCGTAATATTCCAGTAGATATCGACAACACTTTGACAATGTCCATGCGATCAAAGTATTTTTTGGTAGCGCTTTATTGTTCTGCTGTAAAATTTACACTTTAACATATTGAAAACACGTGAATATATCTTTGTCAAGTTCCAATTTGGTATTCCCTCCTGTTCAGTCAGTAAACGAAGGCAGTCACAACTAATATTGATGTCATGCTTACATGCATTGGTTTTAGTGTTTCCGTGTACACGCACAATTCGTTGTAATACATTTCATAACATGATTTAACTTTAACATGTGAAACGAATTCCCGAAGGACTAAAACAATTTCATCGTTATGAAGCCTAAATTGCAATTCTCCTCATCACAAGACGATTGAACGTGAAATGATGATAATGTATTTGTTCTAAGAAAGTGTAAAATGAAAATAAGGTGCTGGTAACGACATCGGATAATTACAAACATGAGGAAATTGCAAATGTACGTTTCTGATAATAGTTCGTGATTGAAGTTTTCTTTTGGACACAATCAATGCGAAAAGCTATATTGAACCATATTGGTAAAAGTTACTTAATGATGACACAACATGTTAGGTTTACTTTCCAGTGAGACTTAATTACACTAATTGTTCACATTTTGTAAGTTTGATAGGGTTGTTCTTTGCAACTTTCGCTGTAATTCCCATGTTTTAAACCAATTCCGTGCGCGCATAAACGGATATTGTTTGTCGGTCCATCTCAATTGTAATTTTAAATAAGATTGCATGTCTGCACGAAATAAATACCGTGTGTTTGGAAGTCAAACCGTTATAATCAAAACAATTTTTACCGGCCTGGATTATATGATTTAACTGTTCTTCCGAAGAATGGATGTTTTTTTGTTTTGTGTATGAATATCGGCACTACTTCTATCTTTGCAATAAATTGAAATACGTACGAAAAGAATTTTAATTTAGTTAAAATTCTTAATTGCAAGCTATGTTGTTTGTTTGCGTTTGAAATATCTTTGGGAAATAATACGGGCTCCAGAGATAAAGATAACTTTAGAGCCGAGAAACATGTTTATAAAGAAGGTGTCTAAAGTGTTAAGTATGTCAACATTAAACATGTTACAATGGAGAGTACTTACTAAAACACCCTTCTTGTTCATATTGCAATACGTGGGCTTTGATTTATTGTACACCTATGGACATTTGACATGTTTAGTTGTATAAGGTTTGCCTTTGTTAACAATTATTATGGTTATTTGTGATTTTGATGTTGATTCAAATGATATTCGCTTTGCAGTAACAGTCCCAAAGCGATGACGCAAGTTGTATCAATGCCCATATGTACCACCGTTGCTGTTAAAACAGAGTTGTATCAGAAAACAAAATTCTGTTTCCGACTAGTTTCTGTGTTATATTGATCAAGTGCATGGTTACACGTTATGATTGTCAAGTATTTCGAAAAAAACATTCGTTAATATGCTCATTATTCGGCATAATGGATATTATTTATTAGTTCTTCTCATTTGTTAAATTTAATCCTATAAACGAGACGTATGCAAATCGCTTGCTTCATGTTTTGCGTCCGGAAAAAGACATGTTTTAAATGTGTCAAACCGCACAAAAAGCAACACCATGCCAAACAAAAAGAGCGCAATAGTGTAAATACTAGAGAGTAAACTTTAAATAACAGTATTAATGACAATTATCATTACTTGTATGGCAGAGGTATCCTGGTTTTTATGTACACTGACACGGTACTCGAATTAATTGTTTAACCTCGTCTGTGTTCAATCAATATCACGAATTTCGTAACGGAGGTATCATATTTAGCCTCTAGTATTTTTTTGTTTTTATTTTAATGACTTTTATAAGTTAAATGACATCTCGCAAATATGTAAATGACATTGACTTGGTAAACGAATTTTGTAAAATGTTATAAAACATTTAATATGAAATGAGCTTTTACTTTATTTATTCGATGCGTACATGTATGTGAAAAAATAATGATGTGAACATGTAGCATTTTTCTCAAATGCATCATGTTTATTTTAGATGAAAAGGTGCACAAATCTACAAGTTTTTTTTAAATGACTTTAAAGAATTAACATAAAAAGTTGTTGATAGCGATTATTAGTACGAAAGAATTTATATGTCGATTTCAGTGAAATATTTCATTGCATGCGTGGACAGATACATTTCCAAGAGTTGCAGAGACAGTGCTGTAAATCTATTTTTATGACCAATGAAATCCTTTCTTTCTCTATTTCATTCTTTTGTTCGGCTAATTTAAAACTTTCGCCGGGTGTGCTTGAGCGTCATACAATCTCAAGTATTTTGACGTCATAAATATGACGTCATATTTATGCAAAAGTGTTCGTTCACTGCTGAAGATCTTAATGTGTGATCACTAACTATAAGACTGCAACATTCCATATCCAGAAAAAAATGTTATCTGTTAAAACAACAACAAAGAATGACTGATTCGTTTTCTGCATATCAAATGAACATTAGTCATTAACACGCGTTCCAATCCAGAGGAGCGAGAGAAAGGTTGTTGACAATCAGCACCGAAGACATGAATTGTTGCCGTCAGTACACACAGAGCATGGATGTATATTCTATATCATTTTCCATATTGAAGTTGTTTTACTCAATCTTCTGTCGTATATATATATATATATATATATATATATATATATATATATATATATATNTGACTTCAAAATTGAAAATGATATAGAATAGACATCCATGCCCTGTTATATATATATATATGCTAATCAGATGACCATTACGATCTGAACTTGATAATGGACCGCATAAGTTGCCAACCAGTTGAGCGAGATAATTGAGTCTCCTTGGATAAGCACCGAAATACATCCAGCAAAATGAGGCTCTAATAATTTTACGCTAGCTGATGACTTAATAAATCGTAAGTATACACGGGATACAGTTGTTTTGACGTTCTGACATACTATTTAGCTTATGTTTATACACCCTACAATTGAAACAAAATGGAATAGCATATTAAGTCATATATACTGAAGGTACGTGCACAGTTTTGATTTTAAAATATCAAGAAATTCTTATATACAATGTTAGCATACTAGAATAATACATAGAATGTTATGAACTAAGTCTCTGCTATATACAATGAAAATTGTTGATGATAATAAGTGCACTTTTTGTAATAAAATCTTTTTTCTATCTGAGAGTTCGTGCCCAACGATGATCTGCAAATTAGCCTTTGTGTGATCGTTGATTTATTACGACAAATTTAATTTCATCTGTCGAAATGAATGTTCGGCAGCATCGAAGGCCATCTCCGGCCTCAATGGGGCTTAAAGCAGTCTGTGACAAATGATATCATGTCACGAACCCACACAACCTTCTAAATATCCGCAGTTGTTGGTTTTGAGTTTGTATGTGTTTAGTCGCACGCTATGTTTGACCAGCAAACAGCTTCGTTAAGAAAATAGTCCGTACATTATCGCACATGATATATGATAATATGTAAAATTGTAATTTGAGTAATTGTAAGATAAATGAAATTAAATGGGTATTCCATATTAGTACAGCTTTAAAGCGAGTATGTATGATCTGATTTGTCTACAAAACAAATACAATGTCTATGAATAAGAAGCCTAGGAAAAAGTTCAGGAGATATGTAGTAAATCAATGAAAAATGAGTTGTATACAATTTCAAATTATATTGATTTGTACAGTCGAACATTCATGCCTGCAAGAGCTAAATTTAGAGCAGAGAAAGGGTTTATACAGATCCGTTCAACCACGGATATCACTCGTATTATCGTCATGCAATCGTAAGAAACAAGAATAAGTGTTGCGTGTTTGGTTTTATGTTGTGTCCTGTGCTTTTGATGTTGCTTACTTGCGATGCAGCTGAACATGTACTTAGTTTATATTTCACATGAATAGTATAGTTCTATAATTGTCCTAATAGCATATGCACGCGGAATAATTATACGGTCAAATTTGATAATTATTCTGAGAAGTTAATATAAATAGCGTGCATTGTGTATTTGTGTGCATTATATTGTATTCTCAAGCGGATTTATCTTTGGTATTTATCATAATCTTGTAAAATGTTTGTCTTAATTACATCGCATTTTTACTTTCAAAATCGGAAGTTAATCCACATGAACCTTTCAATTCTTCAAATAATTGAATTAGTTTAAAAATGTGGTTATGTTTTAACGTTACTTTCTGAAAACACTTTTTAAATGGCCTACAGTAATTAGTTATATTATGTGTATTTAGCGTTACATTGCAATTGCAAGAAAGACTCGACCAAAGTATGATTAAATTGACTTCATTGAACAACATGCTGTTCTTTAATACGATATAATCAAATGTATTAGTGAGAAATCCGAATATAAACACGCTGATCAATTCGATCTTTTGAGTTATATCTGTGGGTTTTGTTTGAATTTAATGCACGCAATTTGTTGGGATACGAAAGTTATGAAAATCGGTTGTTTAATGATTTTAGACTGATGCATATCCTGCTGTCTATTTGTTTGTTAATTATTCATCTAAAACGTGCTAATGTCAATAAGAACCACCGTTGTTGTAAAGACAGGGTTTTATCAGAAAATAATATTCTGTCTCCGACTAGTTTCTTTGTTATTGATCGAGTGCATGGTTACACGCGACGGATGTCGACTTTTTCGAACAAAGCATACGCTATTTATTAGTAATTTCTCATTTTCAAAATGTAATCCTATAGTCGAGCTCTATGCAAATTATCTGTTTAATGTTTACGTCCGGAAAAAAAGACATGGTTTCATTGTGACAAACCGCAGAAAAAGCGACAACATGCAAAACAAAAACAAAGCGCTTTAGTGTAAATACTCTAGACTAAAAGTTAAATAACATTATTAATGACAATAACCTTTACTTTTATGGCATCAGGTAGCCTGGTTTTTATGTACCCTGGCACGGTACTCGAATCAAACCTCGTCTGTTTTCAATTAATATCACGGAATTCTAAACTACGGTAAACAATTTTACGTCTGATATTTGTGTGTGTGACGACATTCTGAAGCACATCTCGCAATTATGTACATGATATGCTTCATAACAAAAGCTTTTTGTAGAATGTAATCAAACATTTAATATGAAATGAGCGTTAACATTATTTACATTCGTATGTGATAACAAGAAATGATGTGAACATGTATACTGTGCAAATATAATATTTTTACTATAAAAATGTACATGCAAGTAAATTTTCTACAATTTCGTTTGATTTAAATGTATGTTTTAACCTTTTGACTGACACACCAAAGTGACCAAACTGTTCTTAGCATATCAGGTTTAATGGAAACCATTTGATTATGAAAATCCATGATATTGAAACTAAATGTGCATGTGTCATGAAATTGTCGCTTTCATTCGCAATCAGCGTATTCTGATACTATGACACATAAACACCAGTCCTGTACCAAACATTGTATATGGTCGGTTAATTTATGTTTTATGCACCACTTATTATATCACAAATAATTTCAGCGAAATTTGTTATCGGCCCTACATGGATGCGTATGAATGTTGTAAAGGCATGGCTTCAAACGCAAACATATTGGGAGATTAAACCGGATGATATTAGGCCTAACTTCACTCTTAGTCGAAAATGAATCACAAAAGACACACGTGTTAATTAACATTACCTTATAGCATAGTATTGTAAATTTAAAATCAAATAAAAGAGAATAACAATTCCACTAAAATACAGTTTTAATACTCAAAGGTTAACAATAACATAGCAACCCATTTACACTTTTCTTTTTTGAGGTCAGATAAAAAAGAACAAGTATCAGATTAATCCCATCTTATTAACAAGGTTATATAACCAAGTATAGTGTTTACAGTTCCAATGCCTTATCGTCGAAATGCATTTAAAAAATAATAATTCGTAGAGTATAATTCCGAATATGAGAGAAAATCATTTCATATCGTTATATTATGAAATAACCTCAATCCAGGATTCAGGATGGCATTACGGTCATATCAAACACAAGTTAACGAAATTAAAGCTGTACTTTGTATTGCTTATTCAACACAATAAATGCACAATACTTTTTGTCCACAATAATACCATATACTGCGTATGCCTTTAATGAATATCGTTAGACTTCTTTTGATATTCCAATACGTTCGTGAACACATTGATTCATTATTAAATGGAAATTTCGAGCATTACACAGATAACATTATTGTACCCATACTCATCTTTAATTTGATGCGATGTATACTATAAACATTCCTTTAATATGAATATATATTGCTTGTTGACGTCAGTGAATAACAATTTGTATATGAATTACATTTCTGTGTTTGGTGAACATACTGATCAAATAGCAAAATGGTCTTCCATTAAAAGAGACCAATACATTTATACATTTTTAGTGTGGTTTTATTTTTGATTTACGTCAACAGACGAATTACATTACTTAAAATGTCATCTTTGTGAAACCTGAACTACATTACTTCAAATTATAAGGCGCAATAAATGTAAAATTGTGAAAATAAGTTTGTTGTAACCATGTGTTAAATGGGGAAATATGCACCTAGTTATCGCAAATGACACCGGATAATTACTAACATAATGAAAACGGAAACAAATGCTACGGATTATAGTTAACTTTTGGGGCACCAAATTAGTGAGAACATTCAAAATGAACCACATTGGTTCAAGTCACGAAGTGTTGACACAATTTACTACGCTTACTTTTATCAATCCGGAAAAAAAGATGTTCACTGTTTAAAATGCAAGACTACAATAAACAAAATATTCATATTTTGTAAGTTTGTTAGGGTCTATCTTTTAAACGTTTGTTTTAATTCCTATGTTTTCAACCATCCCAGAGTGCTCAGAAACGACAATAGTTTCCCATTCCAACTTCATTTTAATACTTGGAGATTGCAAGTCTTCACGATATAAATACCACATGTTTGGAAGTTAACACATTTTTAAGCAAAACATGTTTAATCGATCTTATGGATCATACAGTTATATTAACAACGTAATTGCATCATAATACATCTATCAATAATCTTTAACAATTCCAATGACATGAACAAAACTGCATCAAAATCATTAAATCCGAATTAATCCATTCATATTGTTTTATTAATAAACGCCCCCCCCCCCCTTCCGACGAACACAAAAGAAAATCCGTTGAAAACGTCGTAAGCTTTGTCGAAACGTTACATTTTCTTTCCTTTTTTAACTTTTGCAAAATATTGCTAGGTACCAAACATAATCGTCTTGACAAAATCAATTAAATTTACAGTAATATTTAATGGTAGTTGAATGTAAAACACTATCAGCATTCTGATATTGATTAATCGTATGGCTGATTCACAATCCAAATATCAGAAGATTTTTAGATACCTGACGCGTTAAGTGTCGATGGAAATGCTCATAATAGGATAATAGCAATGTACTCTTTATATAATGGACTTAAAATATTACACATGTGTGTGCTTTATTTCTTGATTGTATCACAGAAAGTTGGACATTGATTTCACCTAAATCAATTTCCAACAGAAACATGTAATGTTTTGCGGATATATTTTCACCAATGTTACTGTTTTATGATCTTACATATGGATTTAAAATGTGTTAAAATGTGTTATTATAGTCGTAAATAATTATATTCGATGTGCCCTGTGCTAATTGAGAATACCTTAGTTTGTATTACACAGCAAATAAGACAGCTGGCACAGTCTGTACCAATTACAGACCAATTACATACATTGTTCGCGAAATGGTACTTTGTGATACAAAGCAATTTACTGATGCTTCCAAAAGCTATGAATATTCCTTTCTCGGTGCTTATGTTTACAAATAAATAGTTTTATAGATATGCCAGAAAAATATTTGCGATGCCATGAACAACTGGTGTTGTTACACGTAAATCTAGAATTAAGTACAATGTGACTCTCCGACAAAATGCACTTTCATGTGATTTACAAGCTTAAAACAGATTGCAAAGTTTCTCAAAATTGTCATGAACAATTTGTTCATTTTTTTTTTTAATCATAACCTAAATGTTCAGGTTCAATTTGTATAAATATTCACGTTAAGAACCATGTATTTTCATTATAGTTGTTATGTTGTTTATATCTTACAAATGTTAATCTAAACACGAAAAGTATTTCTAATATGCATTCAATGCTTTTAATGATTTGTTACTCAAGCGCTGAAATATGGATATTTACATTGAATTAAATATTATAATACTTTTTTCTCACAAACGGGCAAAAATGGTAAAGGTAAACCCTCTTTAAAATGCAATGATCTTGCCAATCGTCTGCAATGTAGTTTACACGTGTAACATGCTAACGCGAACATTTGATGTATCAGTTGTATGCACCTTGCATTATCTTTGAACGTGAAATGAATTTCATATTGAACTTCCTATGTCTTTGAACCACCGACGCATATGGTCAAAGTAAGTAATGTATACATCATAACTGTACCAGCTTGTGTTGCATATGACGATATAATAATTATACAAAAACGATTTGATAAAAGCTTCACAGCCGTTACATGTACTGTGCAAAAAGAAGCTATAATAGTGTCCTTGTGTAATCGATACTGACAGACTTATTAAAAAGAATAACGTGATATATTTTAAACCGAGTATAAACCATTTTTATGTCAACATGTTTTATCGTAATCTTATACGATACATAACAACGAAGATTTGATATAAACATTTTATTACTACCGTTGAACGGTACATTAAATATGATGTTTTTAATTTCAATTAAATGAATAACGAAAAACGTCCATGCGATGTCCTCAATTTTACTTGTTGCTGACCCGAATATTGCGTCTTTTTGTCGTATTAACGAATCTGCACAGTCGTTTGGGTATTTCCTTACAGTGTACATGTCTGTACTTTACTATGAAGCATACCAATTTAATTACATTTAGCTTACAATTGCTTAAAACACAATTTAACATATTAATCTCAATCAAACATACATACATGCGCCATAACGTACGGACTAATTCCCATAAAGAAACTGTTTGCTGGTCAAACATAGCCTGCGACAAAACACATACAAACTCACAACCAACATCAGCGGATCTTTAGAAAGTTGTGTAGATCGGCGACATGATATCAATGGTCACATATTGATTTTCAGTACCAAAGGTCTCAGATGGCCTCTGATGTTGCTAAATGGTATGGGCATGGTAATGGATAATTTCATACTGCATGAAAGAATTGTTTTTATTTGTCAATACATGTTGTCTAACTGTATGATACTGATGCATTTATAGAACTGAGTAGATATTAAAACTAATAAAACAATCTTTCACACCACTTTAATTTATATTTTAAAGTAGATTATTTTATGTTACCTAACAAGTTTTGCCAAAGATCACTATCATGGAGTATGTAACGTTTTAACAAAGCTTATATCGTTTTGAAACTGATTTAAGTGCCGTGTGGTGGTGACTTTTTATAATAAATCAATATGAATTGATTAGTTTGGTTGTCATAATTGTGTTTTTTTAATGTCTATACACAACGTTCAATCGACTCCAGCAACGACATGTATATAGTGGCTCAGTCGTTGCATGCTCAACAGTCGGTGCTGGAGTCGAAGGAACGGTGTGCTATATGGCTGTTGAAGATTAATACTACATTTTCTTTAATTAATTGGCGTCATGTATATAATTATATGATCCATAAGCTCGGTAAAAAAATGTCATAACAGTTTAACTTCCAAACATATGGTTTTTATTTCGTGCAGACATGCAATCTTCTAAAGTATTAGAATTGAGATGGACCTGGAAACAATATTCGTTTCTGCGCACACGGGAATGGTTGTAAACATGGGAATTACAGCGAAAGCTTCATAGATAACCCTATCAAACTTACAACATATGAACAATTTGTTCAATCAAGTCTCAAATGATAGTAAAGGTAGCTCGTTTTGTCAACATAATGTGATTTTAACTAATATGCTTCCATATGACTGTTCTCATTCAGTAAGCCCCCAAAGATAACTTGACCAGAAAGTGTTTTAATTATCATATGTATATTGCTATAACAAGGTTCACATGCATTTATATTCATTGTACACATGCTTAGAACAAACACATTATCTGACTTTCACATTCAATACGTCGTATCATGAAAAGTAATGCAATTAAGGCTTCATAAAGATGAAAATACTTCAGTCATACGGGAATTCGTTTCACATATAAAGGTTCAATCATTTTGTGAAATATGCTATCAAAGTTTGAGCGTGTACAGGGAAAACTGAAGTCATGCACGTATGGCATCAATATTAATCGTGACTGCCTTAGAATACTGACTGAACAGGAGGGAATACCAAATGGGAACTTGACAAAGATATGTTCAGGTGTTGTCAATGTGTTAAAGTGATATTTTTACAGTAGAGCAATTATATGCGTCCGAAACATACTTGGATCGCATGAACACTGTCATAGTGTTGTTGACATATTCTGGAATATTGCGGGCGATTATTTATGCTCGTTTAAATGGTTTACTTTTATAAATATACAATATATCATACTTGTATTGCAATCAAAGTAAAATAAATGTCATGTAATGCGTTGGTTCGACGTAAATCGGAAAATAAAACTTCAATAAGTCTAGAATTATTTGTTTTTCTCTTTTACTGGAGGGCGGTCTCCTAATTTGACAAGTATGTGAACCAAACAAAGATGTTTATTTCGTACAATGTGTGTTCACTTAGGTCGACAAGAAATATATGTATCACTACTAAGTGAATACGTTTAGTTTGATATCGAATCAAATTAAAGACGAACACAACTACGGGCACATTTTTATCATTTTTATAATACTCGACTTCTTTATTTCATCAGTTAGTTTTTATCCAGAACGACTGGTATAAATAAAAGGCATTACGATTTAATTCTGTACATTTAGACGAAATACGAAACATATTATGCATGTAGTGTGTTGAATTAGTAACACAAAGAACTGTTTAAATATCGTTGCTTTGTGTTTGATATGACCATAATTACAGCAAGATGTTGTTGACCCTTGCAAAATTGGCCTATATGAATACATTTTATTTAAGTATCATTCCTGAAATGCATCACGAAAATCTGGCATTAGTACTATGTACATGCAGGGTTCTTAAATCCTATTAATAAGAAGGGGTGTATCTGACACTGGTACTTATTTCATCGTGCCGCAAGGAAGTTGTTATCATGTTGTTCAGGTGTAGTTTAACGTTCGAGTAACATACTTGTATTTAAATCGAATTATTACTGTCCTGTTTTAATGTTTTATTTGCATAACAATGCTACGAGTTTCATTTGTTTACACTTTCATGTTTTGAGATTAAATCTGGGCTACATATGAGGTAAGGCTTACCATCAATCTGGTCTTATCTGTTAATGTGCTTTTGCATTGACCTTGCAATGCGTTGAAACCAGAATTAATCATTTCTGGTGAATTTGTATTTGTTGTGTTATCTGTACGTTCTGTGTCAATTGATTATTGCTTGGCTAAGTGTGCAGTGTTGTGTAGTGTAGTAAAGTGCAGTGTAGTGCAGTGCAGTTAAGTGTTATGTAGTGCATTGTGTTGTAGTGTAGTTAAATGTAGTATAGTGCAGTGCTGTGCAATGGATGGTGTGCAATTAAGTACAGTGCAGTGCAGTACAGTGATATGCAGTGTAGTGTTGTAAAGTGTAGTGTAGTGCAGTGCAGTGAAGTGTAGAGTAGTGAAGTACAGTGCAGTGAAGTACGGTGCAGTGGGGTAAAGTGATGTGCAGCTAAGTGGTGTGTAGTGTAGGGCAGTGTAGTGTAGTTCAGTACAGTACAGTACAGTGAAGTGTAGTGTAGTGCAGTGCAGTGAAGCACAGTGCAGTGCAGTGTAATATTGTGCAGTGTGGTGTAGTGCAGTTAAGTGTAGTATAGTGCAGTGCAGTACAGTGCAGTGCAGTGTAGTGATGTGAAGTATAGGTGGTGCGGTGTAGTTCAGTTCAGTGCAGTGCAGTGAAGTGTAGAGTAGTGCAGTGCAGTGAAGTAAAGTGCAGTGCAGTAAATTGATTTGCAGTGAAGTGGTGTGTAGCGTAGTGTAGTTTAGTACAGTGTAATGAAGTGTAGTGTAATGTAGTGTATTGTAGTGTAGTGTAGTGAAGTGAAATTTAATGTAGTGTAGTGCAGTGCAGTGCAGTGAAGTCCAGTGCAGTACAGTTCAGTGTTTTATAGTGTAGTGTTGTGTAGTTTAGGGTAGTGCATTGAAGAGCAGTGCAGTGCAATTCTATGCAGTGCAGTGTAGTGTAGCGTTGCTTAACATTGTAATGTTTTTTATGGTTTTGTGTATTGTATCGCGTTTTATCGTATTGTGTCATATTATGTCGTATTGTATCGTGATATATGGTAATAAATCGTATTGTATGGTAATGCATTGTAATGTATTGTAATGCTCTGTAATTCATCGGGATATATTGGAATGTTTTGTTATGTTTTGTTAAGTTTTGTTATGTTTTGTTATGTTTTGTAATGTTTTGTATTGCTCTGTAATGTATTGGAATATATTCGAATGTATTGTTATGTTTTGTTATGTTTTGTTATGTTTGTTAATATTTTTTTAATGTATTATAATGTAGTGTAATGTATTGAAATGTGATGTATTGTAATATATTGTTATGTTTTGTAATGTATTGTAATATATTGTAATACATTGTAATGTATTTGTAGTGTATTGTTATGTATTTTCAAATATTGTAAAGTATTGCCAAGTATATTCAAGTATTGCAAAGCATTGTTAAGTATTGTAAATTTTTGTTAAGTAGTATAAATAATTGTAAAGTATTTTAAAGTATTATCAAGTATTGTAAAGTATTGCAAAGTATTGTCAAGTATTGTCAAGTAGTGTCAATTATTGTCATGTATTGTCATGTATAGTATTATAATATTTTGTAGTGTATTTTGTAGGCCATTAGTAATTGGCCTTCTATGAAATACAAGCGCACAAGAATTTCTCTCCCGCAAATGTTATATATAAACAATTCGTGAATACAAACATGAAATACTGTTAATACGTAATTCGTTCGACAATGATTACCCCAATATTTGAATCCGGAAATCTACATCACTTCGAGAGGATATATTTGTACAAATGTTAATTTGACTTTCCGAATTTTCAACATTGTTACATGCGCATTGGTCGTTTTTTTCCTAATGGCATTCATTTAATGATTGTTCAAAGTTCGCATTCTCGAAGTATTGAAGTTTGTGAAACTATTTTGCCTTCGCATGTTCCGATTTATCAGCACTAACATGTTCACAGTGTTTTTGAGATACGCCGAAACAATCATGCATATAAATGTAAACTTTAGTGGACATATGATCTTCTCTCAGTAAGAATACAGTTAGAACATGTCCATAGTCAAATACGAAAATGTCTTTAAATAAACTCCATTCTGAAGTTTTGGATGTCACCTATTATTCAAAATACTAAATTAAAATACTAAAAATAATTATATTTATCCCCAGACATTTGCATAAATCGATCGATCATTAGATCGATCATTACCTTGAGTAATGAAACGTTTATTAGTGAATCATATATGTAAACAACGTGATCTGTCATGTATGTGTGGACGCAATTTGATTTTGCAGAGTGGCGATGCTTGAGTAGTATAAAACGGAAACGTTTGTAGATTCGAACAGACCTATTTCCGACATCATTACAGTAGCGTGGACATCCCGATAACTATTCATATAATACAATATAATACAAACTATACTGCATGTAAACACTATGGACTTTGAGTGAAATGAATCTTATTTCTTTGTTTACGACTGCTAACAACGTATCGGTAGTGCAGGGGTTATTAATATCCATCAATAGTTCGAATGGCCTTCTTAAAACTACACTCTCTTTTATGTTTTAATACATGAGATACGGAATACCTTTTATCATGATACACCCCAATGGTCTTGCCATCTATATCAAAAGATCTATGTTTCGTAAGCACATGGTTCCATTTCAACTCATGTGACTTAAAGCAAACAGTCTAAATTAAAAGTGATATACACATAGTTTTTTTTAACTTATTGATAGCTAATAACAACGTCAAAACAACTGTATCTCGTGTATGCTAACGAATTACTAATTTTTCACCTAGCATAACATTCTTATAGCCTCATTTATCTATATATAATTCGGTGCGGATCCAAACAGACTCAATTATCTCGCTCCACTGGTTTGTAACTAATGCGGTTCTTTTACCGCGAATTCGGATCGTAATGGTAATCTGATTAGCACTATCAGAGAAGATTGAGCAAAACTAATTCAATATGTGAAATGATATAACACAGATATCCATGCCCTATGGTGTACAGTGTCAAGCTATAGTCTTGTCTGATGGGAGTTCATTTCACAGTATTAAAAGTGTACTAAAAGTTACATGTAAATCTAGAATTTAGTAAAATGTGACTCTCCGACGGAATGCACTACATCTTTAAAGTACAGGTTCCATTTGCATTAACGTTCATGTAAAGAACTATTAATTTTCATTATATTTAATGTTGTTTGTATCTTCCAAATATTCAAAACTCAAAACAAACGGTTTTTCCAATGTGCATTCAATGCTCAAATGATTTGTACCTTTACAGCTGAAATACAGATTTTTATATTGACTTTAGTATGCTTATTGTTTACAAATGGGCAAACATCGTATTTGTAAACCCTCTTTAACATTATATGATCTTGCCATGGTCTGCAATGATTTTTGCAATTGTAACATGTACACGCGACCATTTGATATCTCAGTTGTATGCATCTTTTATGAACGTAAGACGTGAAATACAGTTCATATTTAACTACATATATCTTTGAACCTCCGACGCATATGGTCAACGTAAAAAAATGTATACATTTTAACTGTACCAGTATATGTTGGATATGGCGATATAGTATATGTACAGGAAGATGTTTCACCACCCATGCGTTTACATGAAATGTACGTTGTGCGTCTAGAGATTTAAGAAAATGTGCAAAATATCAGTCGTGAATGTCCTCTCAAAGGATAAATATTTTAATCGATAATCTGTTAAAGCACACAGAATAAATTTCTCAAAGTTTAACGTTATGATAAAAGGCGTAAAATACATACTTGACATAAATAATTATATGCGTAAAATAAGGTTGAACTTTCCAGGAATATAATACACTTTTAAGAACCCAAATAATTATGGTACACGCTTCACAACAAACTTACTTTGTGTAAGTCTTCTGGAGCAATACGCTTCACAACAAACTTACTTTTTGTAAGTCTTCTGGAGCAATACGCTTCACAACAAACTTACTTTGTGTTAGTCTTCTGGAGCAATACGCTTAACACCAAACTTACTTTGTGTGAGTCATCTGGAGCAATACGCTAAACAACACACTTACTCTGTGTTAGTCATCTGGAGCAATACGCTTTACAACAAACTTACTTTGTGCAATGTATGTAACAAATTACGGCTGCCCTGATGTAAATTGTAAAAACGTGCTATTTAATTACAAATGCCAAACGTAAACAAGATCTCTTAATATTATATTTTGGTTCGTATCTGTCTTTAAACTACAAAAAGTATTTTATAAAATTGTTTAAAGCCGTTACATGTACTCTGAAGAAAAAAGCTATTGTAGTGTCCTTGTGTTATCGTCACTAATAGAACTATCAAAACGAATGTTGTGATATATTTTAAAGCGATTACATATGATTGTATACGTATGTTGTACAGAAATGTTCGTTCAAATCTATAAACAATCAGTATTGTATAAATTTCTAAGTTCCTTTCAGTTTTACTACTTCGTATGAAAATGTATTCTAGTTTGTTATTCATCGACAATTTTGTTTTTAAAAAAAAGATCGATATACTGTTTTCTTAGAAATCACAGGGCACATCGTATAATGCGACAATACGAGCACATTTTGAATCCATCTGCAAGATACTAAATCAGTAATATCGGGTGTATTATTATTATACGTGTAACTTTATCCCATAGACATTAAACATTTGTGCTGGACATTAATTTAGTAAAATAATTGTGTTGGTAAACGTGTACAGCCTTTAAAGTTTATCGGATTTTTACGTGCATCAATTGTACGTAATACGTGATCACGCCCCGTTTCATGTTTCCTTATAATGTAACAATGGCTCGCCTAAAGTACAACGATATAAAGTATAAATGGGACGAAGTGGTACGTGGGTTATTTCTTTCAGGAATTAGTCCTATGTTACCTATATTTACTACTATTGTACAGCATATAGATTACTCAAGTAGAACGTCAATTATTGGCGTGTTGAATAGATTTACTGAAACAATTGCCAGTGTTGCAACTTTTTAAAATGAAATACTACTATTTCGGATGCGCAGTTCGGATTTAGGAAAGATTATTCAACTGTTGATGTTACTTACATGTTGATGTCCACAGTACAAAATTATTAAAATAAAAATATAATGTGTGTATATTATAGTGACAGTATACACCACACTGCATTATTAAATAAAATTATAATATTAATTATTCTTTATTACATCGTATTAGCATTTGTAAGCATATATATTATAAACACACATTTACCCGAATGAAAATTATTCTCATAGGTTAATATATATAGCTTGCCTTGTGTATTTGCTTTTTGTCTAAATTAAATTTTATTCATATTTTTCCAATCGAATATTTACGTTACGATTTTAAAACACGATTTAATGGACAAGATTAAAACAGTTTATACATGTTATTTATGACATTCGACGTTGTTCAACGCATACAAGTTTCCCAAGCGTATGGTAATTTACCGTCAGAAATTTTTTACTATTTATATTTAGTATATCCATTGAGCGTTTTTGTTCATAGGAAAACATGTATATTCGTGAATACTGTGTCAACACATTTATCTGGGAGGAATCCAAATGAGTTCAACATACTGGCCCATGCGATCTTAGGGCTACATCTTCGTGATTTGTTTGACTTTTACGCACACAATTTTTTAGGTTACTTTAGAGCGAAAATTATTGGCATCGCGTTTTTTGATGATTAACGTTTTAGAAATATGCAAATCCGGCTGTCTATTTGGTTCATATATTATTCCTCTGAAACATACGAGCATATGCCCATGTGTACCATTCTTGATGTAAAAAAACAGGTTTGTATTATAAATCATATTATGTTCCCGTCCAGTTTCTGTGTTATTCTGTTCGATGGCATGTTTGCATGCAATGGCTGCCATGCTTTTTGAAGGCAAAATACGTAAATATCTTCAGTATTATCCAACAATTTGTAATGGATCAAGCAATCATTTACGATGTTATTGTAGCGAATATTCTATGCCCACTACATATTAAAGTAGACTTATATAAACATTCACTTAATGTGTTTACCAATACGATGTATACTTGCATGAAACTGTTTTAAGAAGCTTCTGTTGGTGATGAATCATGATATAATGTTTAATTAAGTGTTTAAGTTGACCTAGTTGATGAAATAGAGATTAAAAACAAATTCAAAACACGTATTGTTATGGTTTTACGCCAGTTTCACTTTCAGAATCGCCATAAATGACTTCGCGAAATTCGAAGATTTTTCTTTGGACAATACAAATGGCTGTGCTATCTTAATCAACGAACAGGCGACCGAAACAAGTAATTCAGACTCTGACGGTATATGTTCAACATGCTGTTAATATGAATTCCAATAATTTTGTGTCTTACACGTTTTAAAATTTCACGAGTTTCTTTCTAAGCAGAGCTTGTTACATTAAGAAATTATCAAACACAATAATATTAATATGCACATCGAAGTGGCCTTTGCATGTTACACGTGATCTGATGACATAATGCATATAGAAAACTGTTACTTGTGTCAAACCGTCTTTATTTGTATATTATACAGGAAGTAATTTATTCCAACATTCCTAACCACCAGGAAACTATTACAGACGATAGACGAACTGTACACAAGAGGAACATCGACTGAACATGACGATAGAAACGAAAGCAAGCCAATAACACAAAGTAAAACAGAAGTTGTAACATCAGGAAAACCTCTTGTCAATTTCAATCAGTTTTGAAACGTCTTAACCTGTGAAGATGCACTGAACTACGTGTTTAATTTGCTGGTATTAAACGTGAAGTGTACTCCTTATCTTCAGCAAATATCAACGGCTACAAAGCGGCGACATAGAGGCGACATAGATGTGACATCCGAAATATGTGTCTCTTCATATGCCCACGTGAAGGAAACAAGTTCGCACGTACAATCATCAAGAGCGTACTTGCTTCTCTTAGCATGCGACCTTTCAAGTATTCAGGTGCATTTGTACATTTATTCACGTGCGCACATGTTACTCTTCGCGCGCGCACACGCATTTATTCACATGCGTACGTGAACGTCTGATCGATAGTCAGCCTGTATAGCAAACACAAAACAACATAAAATATAAATAAGGTAATTGTATTTTACAAGGGTTTTGTTATCGGTGACGTTAATTATGTTAATATCATGTACAGCTAGTTCGTTATAACGAAATACAAATAATAAAGTTTAAAAGTCATTTATTCGAAAACTAACGATAGAATAAGTCATTTCCACGAGTTAATAATCCTATGTCTTTGTCAGTCAATATTCGGCTTTCTTAAGTCGTGTCCAATAGCGACTTATGTAGTTCCCACAACTTACCGAGTAGTTCCCTCGACTTACAACATCATTCCCACGACTTATTTAGTTGATCCCACGAGTGAATAAGCTGATGTGAAATTCATAACATCTTTGCCACATTAATAACGATAGTTCAACAAAAATGCATTTACTATAGTATATGTTTGAACACACTATGAACATATTGATAACGTCGTGTGATTGACTGAGTAAATCGTGGAAACATCTACGTATGCTATTGTTACGACATTACTCACCCGTGGAAAACGACAAAACAAATTGTAAGATCGACGGAGGAAGTCATTGGAACGATTAAGTATGTCGTTTTGAATATATAAGTAATGCACGAGAACGACTAGGCTGTTATGGGATCGACTAGGTAAGTGCAGGTTAAAGCCACTGAGAGATGAGATTTCTCTGCGAATCCCGAAAGTGTCAAAGACATATGGAATTAATTCAAGTTTTTGATAAACTGAACACACTTAGACATGATAAGAAAATTATATATAAAAAAGTTCGTAATGTGGTGCTTTGGTAATTGTATTAACTAAATTCAGTTTCAATTGAATTAATTAAACTTCGTTACGGTATAAATGGTTGTTATGAATAATCTAAACATTGAAAAATAACGTATAGAACTGGTTGATGATAATAGTAAGAAGGTTGCTTGCTTAAGCTGTACACTTTTTAAACCTGTATCAAAATAATAGTAATGGGCAAATCAAGCGTTTTAGTAACTTGATAATATAATTACCATCATATTGTAATGCTAGGAAATAGTTGTAATAAATTCAACTATACTTTTACAACATTTAAGCATTTTTAAATATTAAAGTATGTATTATGTGCTAACAAAACGGTAAATCATAATTTAAGTCATAATACAAAAAAAAAGAGTATGCTTGTGTTGTATGGCAATCTTCATCCTAAGGCTGGCTTTTACAATAAATGCTTTTCCATTGGTTAGTTTATCAATTCCTCTACATTCAGTTGACCACGTATGGCTTTCAACGCCGACTCATATACACTCAATTTGCAATAATGTATTTTTATCAGGTTACTTAGCATGTATACTCACTAAACATATCTGTTTTCTTTTCTCGGAACACAGAAATGTTTTTTTATGTAAGAGGCTGATGAAAAGACCAAACGTGACCGTTAATGTTGTTTTGATGTTAGAAACAAAGGCTGTTCCACACAATGACTGGAAATAAATCCTAAATTCAATTCAATGCAATCACACAAGAGGAAATATTTCAACAATAGTTTTTTTTTCAATCGGCAAATATATGAGAATTTATTTCAAGAAGGAAAAATAAATATCGACTTAGGAAAAAAATATCTATAAGTATTTGAATTTAGAAAAGTTTTGCACACGGTGATGTATTTAGTGATAGTGTTTTAACACCAATTTCGTATTAGGAGATCAATCTGTCACCAGCGCATTGTGCCTTATGTTTTGGCATTTGCCTACGTGAATAGGACTTACAAGAGTTATTTAACCAGAATGTGACGGACTGGCGATTTGTATTTGAACAAGCTTTTCTTTTCAGCATTTCAAGTTATAAAAATTCTTTCAGCATCAGCAAAGCGTTGGTTCTTTTTTCTGTCAGTATTTCTAAAGAAATATGCTATAAAAATTCAAAACAATGCAATTATTAAAACAAAATGCAGTTCCTTATGTATGAGGAGTATTTGCTCCTGCAAAATTTGTTATCTTTTACTTGATTCTTAACGATCTATATGAAATAATAGTAACACGATTCTTTTGCTATTTACTTATGATTTATATTCATTACATTGGGTTATGATTATTATAATATTCATTCCGGTTTAAAAGTCTTATATTGATAAATGTAAATTTTACCAACTTATGCTACAGATGTGTTCTTTTTCATCGACGAAATATAAATCAAATGTCTAAAGCTTGTATATATGACTTCTGTCCACTTTTTACTGCAAGGACGCAATTTTTTTAGGAAACGTACTGTTTAATTAAAGTTTAACTTATTGTCAGTATCATTATTACTATCATTCACGCCATAAATGTCGTCACATTACTTGCCTTCATTTCTTTTTATTTAAACAAGATCGAATATGTGTCTAAAAACACATTATTGATTTTGTTGTTCTACTTAAAAAGGGAAAAACTGAATACGATTATCACGTTATTAGTTCCATTTTGTTTAAATCTTAAAAGATGAAAGCCCAATCAGTGGGTATACTCAACGCTTTAAAATGACCCTGCATGATTTACTTGATCTGTATATAGCACTCAACACAATATCTACACATCGATGTTCATCGCATTACCAGTGGCCGATACATGTGCAACTGCATCTGCTGACAGACAGGATGTTTCTGGAAAACACTCGACGGTGGCAATCTGGCTATTTTCGTGGTTAACACAAGAAGCAATTTATTCCCACACTAAATTATTCCAGGAAATGACGACATGGCCAACTGTACCACACAGGCACATTGACTGAACATGATATTAACGATATACAATGCTTATGAACAAAGTGAGGCACCAGTTGTTATCTTGTTATCTTATTATCGGTATAGTAAGAGCTCATTGTTATGTATAATGCCTGAAACTGCGGAAAGATAGGGATTCAACGAATACTTGCTGATGTTAACATTTTAGTTTTTTCGGTGTCTTCAGCAATTCAACTCGTTCAAGTTATCTACTGGACATCATTTTCAAATTGAAGCCAATGGGATAAGCGTTAAGCTGCATGTTCATAATGTTTAAATATAATTGTTAAAAGCGACCTTGTGCTATGTTCGATGACATTTGGTGACCGATTATTACTCTAGCCGTATCACATTTCTAGTATTAAATTAATCTATTGTTGTTTTGCGTTAGTTCGAATCCCAGTGGTAGCTTATATTAAAAATTATAATCTAATGTTAATGCAATACATTTTGTTTCATCAGTAATGTCAACATTTATTTTGAAAAGTTTATTAAATTGAAGGTACATTGTAATATCTATCCACGATATGATTGATAACATTCCATGCCCTAAATACAATATATGTACGCGACAAGTCTAAATAGTAAAATTACTAATTACCATTACGTTTCTCAAGAACGAATGCAACCCTTTCACGACCCTTTATCTTGATCTATCTCTGATAAGTGCCGGTAATACATTACGTCACGTTAGATAGTTTGCCACGTGCTTAGCATGCAGCGGATTTCTGTAATCGAATCACTCAAATTTAGACACTCTATTTTTTTATCTAGTTACTTCCTCAAATTATAAATCTACCGAATCATTTAACTCCCTCATCCGTTTACTGAACGCAATAATTGCTTTTTTTAAGAAGCTGCTGTGTAACTACCGAAAAATAGCTTAATATTTTTTAGTGTTGACAGCTTTTTTTCACCA
Source organism: Dreissena rostriformis (assembly GCA_007657795.1). Taxonomy (NCBI): domain Eukaryota; kingdom Metazoa; phylum Mollusca; class Bivalvia; order Myida; family Dreissenidae; genus Dreissena; species Dreissena rostriformis. The sequence continues at coordinate 27,453 of VMBQ01008701.1, forward strand.
AAAGAACGGAAATAATGGATAAATTATGGTTGTGTCATATTAATATCCACGTGAACATCATCAGGAATGCAATAAATTTAAGCCTGTTTGTAGTTCTGTAGAAAAATAGTTTACTTCATAAATCAACTTATGGAAATTAAATGAAACGAAGCAATAGTACAAAGTGCGCCGTTCATTTCGAATGAGTTCAAACTACTGCAGAATTGCTCATCCATTAGTTGAATCTTTTTATTACTACTTTATGAAGTAAGAGAGGCACGATGCCGTTGCAGTTCACATTTGATGCAGATTCATATTAACGGCCGAACACTGGTTTTCTGCTCACACGATGCAATTAAACTTATCTGTGGATTTCATAAAAATAAACAAAATGACTTACGTTTATTTCGCGTATTTGACGTATCATTTCGAATAAATAGCATACTACAACAGTGAATGTATATTCATGTCACTTCATGTAAATAATATGTTATATCACGTTAAACGGTTAACACACTTAATTATTTTGCAGTATCGTACCACACTCAAAATAATTGCTTGCCGAATTAAGAACTGTCTTAACACATGTGAAACATGTGGATCCGTTTCACTGGTAATGTTTATTAATTACCAAAGTACTGATGCTATGAGTAATAAGTCACAATAAATAAAAAAAAATGACTTTTCGAAATGACGGTTTGATGATCTTTGATGTTACAACCGGGCGAAGCTTAAGACAACATTTTCCAGACGCTTATACACTTTTTACAAGATGGTCACTGACCAAGTTTAAATGAGCCGACCAGAAAATAATGGTCGACTGCCAAAAAGACATCGGTCACGACCTAATATTTGGTTGGCCGTGACGTCAGTTAAAAACAAAACTGGTAGCAAACGAACTAAAATGATATCCTACAAATCTGCGCAGCATTAAATTAACAGTACAAACTTTCGTAAAACCAACAATGGGAAGCTAAATAAATCGCGAGAGCGCTTTAAAATGTTAACAATACACGAATTACAACATCACTATAAAAAGCCTCTTCATTTGTGAACAAACGATGATGAAACTAGATATTAATAAACACACACTTTGTACGATTGAATGGCCACTACTGACTATTTAATGTGCGCATCGTGACAATAATATATACAATTAGTGCATCAAATCGAGGAAAATAATTTGGGCATGCAGCAAACATAAAACTAGGTAAAACAAGCATTAGTAGTGGCACCACTTAACAAAATATCTAAGTCTGCAACAACAGCAAAACAATTGGTGTTTACACTAACAGGTGTATTATGATTATGTATCAGCTTTGTCACTGGTTTGTATGTTGTTCTTTGATATAATGAGTTATAATTCAAAGTTGAAGGACAACTGTTATAACAGTGTTAACATGCAGGAAAAGAAAGCGGTAGGTAATGTTCATTTATTCAGTTTAAATAAAAGCACGAAGTTTCTTCATATGCAGTGCTAAGCGCTATTAATGATCAAAACATCTAATCCGCCGTATTATATTAAATTATAATACTGAATGTCGTTTTTTTAATGAGGTTTGTTGCAATCAATACAAATGAATAAACCATGATCACAGGTGTAATAGACTACACTTTAGAGATTTGAACATCGATTCAATGTTTAATTCATTTTTATCTTGTAGGTTATCATGGTTTTATATAATTTTGAAACTCACAGTTTATACTGTTTATGTCAAGTTAACACTCATGTTTGTGTTTGCAAATATATAGTGGCTGCAAATAACGTACGCATGATGATTTTCACAAACTTTAGTATGGCGGTAACATGTTATCCCTATATAACTATCAATGAATGTGTTGTTATTTTGTTGTTGTTTATTTGTGTTCAATGTCCTTTATAAACATTTTCAACATAATCAGATATCTTTATGGACGGGTGTTTGAATAGCGTGGTGGCTACTAAATAACCGTTTAGATGTTTATAACCGTTTGATCATTATTTCTCTGATTTCATTATACTTTAGTATTCTGAACACGAAAACTGTAAGACTTGGTATACCACCACCAAAAAAACATCCTCTTCAGTGAATTCATGCAAATTATTACATCGTGTATCTTCAGTCTCTAGAGTCGCATCACACGACAGAACGCAAGGAAACAGAATAACAGTAAAACATCGTTCGGTACATGCATTAACCCATAATGGTACGTTCAAGAATATCGATTGCAAAGTGGCATCTATAAAGACGTCATATGGGACAGCGTATAAATGACATCTCTGGTTTAATGTGTAAATTGATGTTTGCGTTACACGAACCCGCACATCTTGCAGGGAATAAAGCGACTTTTACCTTTTGATCTTGAAACGCCATGGTATTTTGAAATAACACAGTGTTCAAACTGCCTCGGAGATACCCGAAATCATTTGTATAAGCATTATTCTATGAATACATGCTCACATTTATTAAATATGCATTTAAGACAAAATCACTGTTGCACTATAATTATAATTGAATAATTTTCTGCTCTGCTAATGCATTTGATCGCAAAGGTTATTTCTTTTCATGGGTATACTCCAACTGGCATTCAATTATACAAAATATTTGGTATCTTAAAACAAATATATTGTTGTTGATGTACACTATACACATATAAATAAACGTTCTAACAGCTTCACACTATTTTAAATTAGTATAAGTGTGTTAATATACAGTTACCTTATTAAATAATATAATTCGCATATATTTCATGAATCGGAGAAATTGAGGTATCTAGAACTAATAATGGTATAAAGAAATGTGTATTAATATTTCAACTAGATTGGCAATTAACATTTTCCTATATCGTAGTCAAATGACGCGCTCTTGTACAGTCTATGTAACTTTCAACCTGCCTAATGCCTACTTTTCCTAAAACGGTTGATTTTTGTTCTAGTATTTTTCAAACATGTATTCAATATGATAATCATTCTAATTGACTTTTTAACTGCGAGCGAGATTTGAAACTATGTGAAACATTAACGATTTAAATATTATTACGAAATAAAATATAATTTACAAACTGGCACAGCCGTTAATCAATCTATCAATAGTAGTATAAACGTATTGGTAATAACTGAACTCTTTATCACTTGTCAACACTTACACTGATTCATTCTTCATACATTGCACTACTTTAAACAATTTATTGATTACAATACAATAATATGATAAACAACATAATGGCATGCATTCAATCCTTATATCAAGATCAACTCCTCCCGGTATATATTTATAGTTTATAAAATCTTATAAGTGAGTGCTAGACGCATGAATAAATATTTATAAATAAACAACAAATATGTAGCAGTTAGTTATGTATTATTAAGTAGTCTATGACAGATGGTCGCGGCAACGCAATTGTTTATTGCCCACTATACGCTGGTAGATGTAGAGGGCACTGTGTTGTAATCACCATTCATCAAACGAAGCTCAATACTAGAGTTACTTCGCCGCAGGCAATTTGTTGCCTGCTTTATCAATTGCTGCAGGACGTCGCGGAATTCCTTACACTTTAGAAACATTGTTGGAAAAAGTGGAATATAACATAATAAACCTAAATATTGGAATATTTGGAATGACCCAATTTCTTCTTGGATGACAATAGATATAATCGATATGATGTACAAAGGCGCAGCTAACATGAACACAACGAGGGCGTTGATTGCTACAATGCAGTTCATATCATAGTCGATGTTATTCGCATTTTGAATGACTGTTCCTCTATGTTTAAGACAAAGTCTGATTGTGAGTAAATTTCCAAATATAAACATGCACACTAACGGTAAATAGCAAAGTACACCAGTAAGTATATAAATTCCAACTTTTTGGTGGTAATATTTGTCTGTGGGAACACATCTACCGCTTTCGAGACCGTCCACATCTACCGTCCACATGACATGAACACCAACTGTCACTACTACTACTAATATTAATGCAATCATGGCCTTTGCTATGAACACCGAACACATGGACTGTGCCCTTTGCGGACACCATAAGGCCACCAGTCTATCAATTGTAGACCCAGCAATAAACCAAAAAGGTGAATTGTGTACGACCTTCTCAACAAAATGCCAAATTCTGCAGGTACTTTCGGAAATCAATTGAATATTTTGCGATCCAGTTAAGTCTATAATCCATGGCACAAGTCCGTCAAGCAACGTCCATGCTAAAGCAGAAGAAATGCTGTATGCCCTAAGATAAACTGAGCTTGAGCAAGAGTTAAACGGTTGCTTGCTTAGACACACTGCCGTGACTACGTTCAGAACACAGCCAAGCAATGAGACGACTGGAACCACGTAGAGATCAATGAAGTGAATGTGCGCGTTTGCGTTTGGAATGTACATCGCACCACTGACGTTCCTAATGTAAATCGCACCACTGGCGTTGCTGTTGTTCGTCAGCTGGTAAACACCAGTTGATGCAGTCACTTCCATAGTATAATAATACGCGCACAAATGGCATCCGGATGAATTATTTCATTAAATGTATTATTTGTGTATTTATAGCATATGCTTAAAACGACCTAGTCATTATAGTAAAGTCTAACTTGTGACCAAGATGGTGCTCTGTATGTATGTATGCCGACGCTTCAGGTTATCACATACAAGGTTCAAGTTGATAGTGCTGAAATATAAAAAACTTGTATAGTTACGTTCATAATTGAAACACTCATGATTGTAATATATTTATTATATATACTGCTAATCAAAGAGCGTATTTATACTTTAGAATACTGTAAACATGGGAGCAATTTATTAGACTTACCCACAAGACAATAATTTAATTTAATACTAGAAGTTCAACGTAATAAAGATAAGTGTCGCAGAACTTTACACGCAGGTGTTTCATATATTAGTTCAGGAAGCTTCAGTTTCGCATATTATATAGAGCGNACCCTCTCACAGTATGCCCCCTATTACAATAACGGTTGATGGCGTTGACAAACTCCTGGCAGGCCTAAACCCCAATAAAGCTCAAGGTCCAGATCAAATTTCACCAAGGGCCCTCAAAGAACTCCACAGTGAAATAGCCCCCATCCTCACCCACATATTCAGGTTATCGTTAGAAACAGGTATTGTGCCCGATGATTGGAAGAACGCAACCATAGCTCCAGTATACAAAAAGGGTCATAAATCTGACGCCAGCAACTACAGACCAATATCCCTCACTTGCATCTCTTCCAAACTTATGGAGCATATCATTGTCTCAAATATGATGACTTTCTTTGATAATCATGATATCCTCAGTCCCTTCCAACATGGTTTCCGGTCTAAACGTAGTTGCGAAACTCAGCTGCTGAGTTTTTCCCAAGAAGTCCTTGACAGCCTAGACAGTGGACAACAGACTGACGTCATTGTGATGGATTTTTCTAAGGCCTTCGACAAAGTCGACCATCACAAGTTAATACACAAGCTAAATAACATGGGGGTTGACTGCAATGTCTCTTCATGGATTAGGTCATTCCTGAGCAACCGTAGCCAAAGGGTTGCGGTTGAAGGTCAAATCTCTGACAATTTGCCCGTGTTATCCGGTGTCCCTCAGGGTTCTGTTATTGGACCCTGCCTGTTTCTGGTATATATCAATGACCTGCCAGAAACCGTCAAAAGTAAAACAAGGTTATTTGCGGATGACACAATAGTTTACCTAACAATTAAGGGACAGACAGACGCAAACCGACTACAAGAGGACTTACTGAGACTTGAAGGCTGGGAGCGGGACTGGGCTATGGAGTTCAACCCAGATAAGTGTGAGGTACTAAGGATCACACGCAAAAAGAACCCCACCATCTTCAATTACACCCTACATGGTAAAATCCTAAAATCCGCCGATACTGCGAAGTACCTTGGTGTAACCATCTCAAAAGACCTAAACTGGACACATCACATAAACAACACAACCTCCAAGGCAAAAAATTCCCTAAGATTTATTCAGAGAAACATCAAAACTCAAAATAAGAAAATCAAAACCACAGCCTACTTCACATATGTTAGACCCCAACTAGAATACTGCTCTGTAATTTGGCACCCTTGGCAGAAAAGTCTAACTTACAATATCGAAAGTGTCCAAAGAGCTGCGGCTAGATATGTGTGTAGCAACTATAGCTTCCAGAGTAGCGTTACTCATATGCTAAATGAGCTTGGTTGGCCCACCCTAGAAAGCCGCAGACTCCAAACCTCCCTCATCCTCCTCTATAAAATTCAGTACAACCTTGTTTACGTTGACCATGACCACCTCACCCCTACCCGTAACCTGAACTTCCTGATCCCCCATTCCCGTACACAGTATCACCTAAACTCCTTTTTCCCGAGAACCCTAAGACTTTGGAATAGTCTCCCATACCAGGTCAAGTTCAGTCCCAGCCTAGATATCTTCAAAGATAGGCTGGTGACAGTTACAGTTTAGCCACCCTACTATGTTTTTAATCTTGCACACTTTTATCTTTGAACTTTTATCTGTTCACCTGCACTAATATTTTATTCCTAACACAGTTTTCTTGACAGCGCCTCCCAATCATAGTCAGGATTGATTGTTCGGGAGTAACAAGTAGAAGTAGAAGTATGATATTGCTAGTAGGGACATGTCCACATATGTTTAAATTCAGTTTCAAGTGAATTTTCACAAAGCACGTATATTGTTCGATTGACACAATTCAAATATTTTCAACTTATCACATCCCAAACATTATCCACATGATACACCTCAAACATTCATACCGGCTCTGTCATATTTTGCTATAAATTATTTAAAATAATGTAGGATGCAACATGAAACAGAAATAAAACTAATTTAGGTATGCCGAATTACATGATCTTTTGAAGTATAATTCACCAATGCACATGGGAATTGTTTTAATTTGAAATAACAATAATGATTACAGCTCTGTCAATATAATTATGACACTATAGATCATAGACCGAAAGAACAAGATCAGTAAACAAGCCTCTTGAAATTAAATTAAATTATTTTTTCAATAACTTTTTTCAAATGCAACTTAAAGGCTGACTTTTACATCTCTTCAGTTACGATCACCTCAGATATTAAATGAGTGAAACGATGTTTACATGAAGAAGTGATTGACATTTGATTGTTTTATTTCATTTTAATTTGTTCTAAGAAAGTCAAATTTATTATCTTTGGGAAATGCTACTAATACGAAGTTTAATTGCAATTAAGTAGTTTTAATCCAACAACTTCGTGTTTCAATTTATTTGCATTTGATTTCAGTTATGTGAATTATGAATGTCCATGTCTATTTTAAAATAAATGTTCTCGTGTTAAACAATATTAAAGCTCCAACACATTGTAGCGTCTATTCATAGGCAGTGATTCCAGTTCTACAACTCATTTAAAATTTAGTATGTGAAAGTGGAAGCGTTCTTACAATAATTTTGATTGCAGTTTATTTTCTGCTTCAAAAATAGACGTATTCCTCTCTTTCTTCTGTTGAGGAATTGGACGGGAATTTCAAAGTTATAATTGTTTGATTGTATTTCAAAATGCAATGCATCTTAATTGCAAATAATTTCTATGAAATATAAGTCAGAGTTATATTTAAACGTGAATATATAAAAAAATATAGCGTTATATGATACATCTTTAATAACGCATTCATGTGAATTTAAGTAATACTTTATTTTATTAAAATGTGTACTCCTTTGTCGAGTTAATTGTGGCGTGGAAGTCGTTGGTATAAATATTTTTAAATCCACAGCACGATGAAAACCTTTATAAATGTGAAAATATGAAATTAAGTTTTTTCTTCTTGTTAGGTACAATGCATGACTTTCCACGATTATTGTTTAACGGTTTGGAAGTCTTACATTAAAATTATATTATATGCAATAATTACCTTGTGTTCAATATAAGCATCCGTCTGTTAAAGTACAAATACTTGATATTAGTAAATATTCCGTGTTTCTCGAACAAAACTCGCAATGTTTATAAGACACGATACACACTGATTGCACACCGTTCCTTATTCCCCTACTATTCTCTTTGCCCTCTCTTTGCGTACAATATCGATACATGAGAGAGAGAAATAACCAGGAATAAATCTGTCCAATAATTCCTCGCGTTTATATCCTGCGCGCCTCGCATACCACGTGCTGTCCTTGCAGGCAAAACATACAGAAATCTAGCAAGCCACATCAGAGGCTTTATTACCAACGGGTATTGAAATACCGTCATTGTCAACACAGTTCGCACCGATAATGTATTTCCAGGAAAATTCGCAATAAATTTAATATGATCATTATGAGACAAAGCTCTCGCGAGAGCATTATCGATAAAAGGAATCTACAAAAATGCGTTGCAAATGAACGGATTCATCCATTTTTCCTAATGACTTTTTTAATTGTCATCCGCTGGGTGTGTAAAAAGTCTTTGTGTTGGCGGACAACTAACGGATCTGTTTGCGCTTTGTTATTTAAAAGTGGCGTCACAGTTGTGATCAACAAGGGTCATAAACTCTGATGACATTTAAAACAATTTGAAAATGCGTTACTTTGAAGTCTCGAGACATTAATATATCGTTTTCAAAAGAGATTAATACTTTATTGTGCATTCATTTTTTAATCATTTCAGATTACTATGAAAAGAATCATTGGATTTCTAATT
>VMBQ01008702.1:17730-35576 GCA_007657795.1 Dreissena rostriformis
TATATGTATTTTATTATTTGTAATTTAAAAATTATGTAAAAATAGCGGTCTTAAACCAATCTGTTTAAACCTGCTTTAGAACTTTTGATAAATCGGAACATTGAAAATGTTACACGCCTGAGTCTTTTAAACGAGGTTATATAGCTGTTGTATTTTGTTTGTTTTTATTCTTTTCTATTTTATAACGTTTTCATTTTCCCGGAACGTAAACGGGTAAATTCTGATTTTTTTCCGGACTAAATCTAATCTGTCTACGTCGTTACAGTGAATTTATTGTTATTGTATGCTGTTTTATCACTTTCAAATAAGGACTTGTTCACAAATTAAGGCAAGTATTTAGTAATTGCTAGATTTTCACCTGGGAACTGTAGAGCCCCATCAGAATGACAAGAATGGAAGTTAAGAAAAAAATTAAAAGAAAAATGTTTGTCTCCAGCGGGGCTCGAACCAATTTTGTTTTGATTAAAAGTCTATTGCTTAGCCAGAATTGATAATAATTGGCAGACTTTTTATACTTTATGTAAGTAATCATCCGCTGTAACCAAATTTAACCAAAACAACAGAATCATTTCAAATCATTTAATCGTTTCGCGTTTTTAACGCTTTATAATCTTATCAATTTCAAAAGATGATCATTTATAAACGTAGCTGTAATTTCAGCATGACTGTTCGTCAATAGTGGTATATCGCTCACTGTTGAAAGTGTTCTCTTTTTTTTTATTTTTGAATAGTTAGAAAATTGTCATTCTGTGAACAAGTCCCTGAAAATGCAAGGAATTTATTACTTGAATAGCATATTAACGGTACTTTTTGGATAGGCATTGGTCAATTATATAGGAATATTAACTAGATTCGTCATGGTATGTCCGTGCAATTATTTTATACTTGAAATAGACTTTAAATAGACAATAAAAAAAAATTGAACAAAAACAATGTTGTGTATTTGTTTTACTTTTCGTATGTCGATGAGTCCTAAAGCTTCTATGTGTTACGTATTTGTTCTAATAGACGGGTCGCCGCTCGTTCATTTTGGCAAGGATTTGCGGAAATTTGGGACTAAATTTTGAATTGCATAATTTAACAACACATATATTTATACCATGTTCATGGAAAATTCTATTAAGGTTAAATATTTTCGTTGCCGCTATAAAATTAATAACGCTATTAACGTAACAAGTGAAACCAATAGTGTCTTTTTGACTCTGTTACGGTACCTTTCTTAAATGTTTCCAACAAAGAAAACTCTGTAGGTAGCGGTAAGCATTCACGTGGAATAAGTACCATTTCAGAAGAAAAAAACAGGGGTATGCTTGTTTCAGGCTTCTTTGAAAAATCAAACTTGTAAAAATGCATCAAAATTTAAAGGTGTACATTGACCTACATTCCTCCAGCCATGCAATAGCTTACAAGGGACTTTAAATTATTGACGTCGATCGATACATTATGACACAAATTTTGAAAAAAAAAAATATTATTTAAAAAATGCGATCACAAAGTGTGATTATCACGACAAACTAGTTTTGATGTCTGCAAACCAATGGACGTAAAATTAACTATTAGCGTTCTTTTTTATTTCACTCTTGAATGGTAACCATATATCTCAGAAAAATGTGGGAATGCGAGTTTGATAGGGCATTTGCGTCAAATTTAACGATAACGGTATTTTCAAATGTTTGAAATTCAGTAAATAAAGCGATAACAGAAGTATGCCTATGTGAAGAAACCCGACCCGACCAGACCCGACCCGACCCTCATTAGCCATGTACGGTTCTTGATAACGCGTCGAGTAAAGTGGCCTTTAAAAAAGTGCCACGTTAGCAGTGCGTGTATATAAGAATCCAACAAAATTGGCAACAACGCCCAAGAGGTATCAACAAATGTCAGTTATTCGTGAATTTGAAGGAGAAGAAAAAAGGTCAAATTTATGGTAGTACTCTTTCGGCAATACGAACAAGAAGCACATACAAACTAATAATCAATTTATTCCAGTGATTTCCCACTTTTCTGTCTGTTTTTATGACAATAATAAACTTATAAAAGAAAACGGAAGAAAAATAACACCTACGACAATAAATGACGATACTGCTCGTTGTGAAGAAAGGTTGAAAAACATGTAAGTTTATACCACGAGCTTTTATTTCGTCAAAACAGGAGTACAGGTGGAATCAAATTTAATAGTGTGTATTCATGCTACACAATTATATGAACGTGCCACACTTTAGTTAACAAGACTTTGCGGCGAAGTCTTCAAAAATTGCACAAAGTCAATACGCCTAAGTCAATGGTCACGAGCAAAACCTTCCTCTTGTTTTTTAATCTTCAGATAATAATATTTACACTGGCTTTATTATGTAGCATAGTATGTATATTTAATCGAAACCAATTTTAAATGAAATCTTTATTGGTGACATTGATTAAAAGTTTCCGAAATGTTCATTATGCTGATACAGTCAATAACTCGATGCGATAGACACAAAGGTCAAGGAGGTCAGTGTCCATGGGTCAGTGTCCATTCTTCCCATCCTCTCCGTTAGCGCCGAAAATCTCTCCGCACCCTCCTCTGCCGCCTCGTCCCTCGCCGGCACCTCATTCTCATCCTCCGCCCACCGCTCCAAAAAAAACCCCGTCCTCCCCGTACTGGCCATTTCTACCGTTGCTCCCGCCGGTGCTCCCATTTCCGGCTCCCAACCCACCGCCGCCACCACCACCACCACCACCACCGCCTCCTCTTTCGAAGCCGCCATAACCGCCACCATCGGCGTTACCCATGCTCTGTGAACCAGATGTATTACACATTAAGTTACAATATCAATAACCAAACTAGAATAAAGTTACAAAAAAGAAGGCACTAGGATTTTGAAATTGATTGTTTAATGTTCTCTGTAAACTTTGTTAATACATAAACATTTAAAATGTTTCCTGGTAGTGTCAAAATATGGAGATCTTTCCCTTGAAGACATACTGTCGTATAAACTGAGCCCCCAACCTCCTGCCCTCTTTGAAGCAAAGAAACATACTTCTTAAAGCAGACAATCCTCAAAGCGCTCATGCAATTATAAATCCTGCTACATACTCAGCAAGCGAGACTGTGATGAACTGTATTCCTGAAAAAGATCGTTACGTGCTTGATGGTGGCTCATTTTCCATCGAAAAAGGGCGACACATATAACGCAATAGCCGAGTCGTATGCAGATTTCACTGTAAGGCATAACGGACAAGCGACAGTGGTGTTCGATGGTTACGATGATGGTCCTTCTATCAAAGACAACACACACCAGAGACGAGGAAAAAACGTGAATCTTATTGTGAGTTACACCAAAAAACAGAATGCTCATGCAAAAAGGAGTATGTTTATCGTGACACAAACAAGGCAGGCTCTGATTTCTCTGATCAGCACAGCTCTGACTAAAAAGGGATGTAGTGTCCTTCTGCCACCAGGGAATGCAGATGTGGATATTGTTAAAGCAACAGTGGAACGATCCCGTTATAGCACCACAACGTTGGTGGGTGAGGATACAGATTTGCTCATCTTGCGCATGCATTACTCCGAAAGGGAACATAAAACAATATACTTCTTCTCTGACGTTAACAAACAGTCAAAGGAACACAACGTGTATTCTATTAACCTTTTGAAAGAACTTTAAGGAGACAAAGTGTGAAAAGAATTGCTCTGTGTTCATGCTTACCCCGGCTGTGATATAACTTCAAGGATTTTCTGCATCGGAAAAAGTCAGTCTTTCGGATATTAATAAAACCTTTCCCTATCATGAAGTCATGTGCTTGTTCCTTTCTTCTTCCAAACAAGTCTCAAGAGAAAATATCACATCTTGGCAACTGCTTGATCTGTTTGGTGGCAAGACCAATGATTCCTTAGAATCACTGCGCCATAACATGTTCACACAGAAAGTGGCTACTGCCAAAACATTCGTCACTCCTGAGCGACTTCTAACAAAATCGCATGCAACGGTATTTCATAGCCAACGCGTATATTAACAAGGCATGGTATGGATGGGGATGGCACATAATATGAAACCGACAGAATGGGGATGGAAACAGGATAACGACCAGTTGATTCCAATCATGACCCATAACAATGCTGCACCTGAAGAACTATTGAGAATCATCCATTGTAACTGTTATGAAGGATGTAAATCCTCTCGATGCAGCTGAAGACGATATGGACCCCCGTGCACTAAAGACTGTGATAATTTAAACAATTCTTAATATGATGGTTAGGTGCTTTTTTTCCATAGGATGACTGGACTATAAGAGGTCAGTACTGAGGAGGACGACACCGACAATTTAACTCTCTGAGAAAAATGCTATGGCCAAAGGTGATTGTATGTCATGTGATAGTGGACATCTGAATGTCATAATTGAATTTCATGATTATTCAACTTCTTAGTGATATCAATTATTCAATCAAACTATTCCTCGTCTCCGAAACTATGGTGTTGACATATCAATTATTATGTTTCAGTCAAAAGTAATGGATTTGTTGTCCTTCGTATTGTGTCGGTGGCCATTTTGGATGCAATGTTTGATTTATGTGTAATTTAATAAACTTACACTATGTCTGATGATCTTAATGTGCTCTATTCCCCTAAAACCCATGTATAGGCACCAACATCATCAAATTTAAGTGGGTACTTACATAGATATAATCATAAATAGGTTTGGGCGCCCATCTTGAAAAGAATATTTTGCGGCAGTCCGATTTCGGTAAATTGTTGATATGTTATAAAGTACCTTCTACCAGGATCAGTTAAAATACCTTTNTCAAAGTGTATATTGACCCTACTTACGGTAGTATTTTCAACAGTCTAAAATAAGTATAACAACAAAGCAAAACAAATGTGCCAGCTTGACCTCTGGATGCACAAGCTTACTCTCTTCCACTACACCACGCTTTTGAATCTGATACGTACTTAAAACTCTATGTCTGCAATAGACGCTTTTGCTTAATTATCTGTGCTAAATCATCCGTAAAAAGTGTTAGAACGCTTTTTTTATTTCGATTGAGAATTAAAATGAAATATCAGCAACATACATTTTAACATGTTTCTTACTCGGAAATGTTATTTTACGTATTTGAATAAAATGCATACAGTCTGTTTTAAATCTAAGAATTTGTTTTGGAAACTGTCATTTTGCCCAACCGTATGGAAGCATAAACCTGCCCTTTTGACTGGTGAGTTATGACTTTTGACTTGTGATTTGTGACTTTTGACTTTCGACTTGTGACATTATTCGGCGTGTTTTTTTTTAATGAAATATGGCAGACAAAAACGCTTGATATTCTAGAACATTTTATTATTAAATTAAGGTACATTCTAACATAGTCTCTTCTAAAATCACATCTTGTCATCTTGGTTAGCTGCGACTGGAAGGCTGCTGAGCATCTCGTATTGTCGACTGTGTGGTCTTATTCAAAATGTAAGAGTTAAACAAAGCCCTCTCACGTGTAGATTCTCATAAAATTTATTATTTCAATGACGATTGTGAAAGCTGTCATTATTCACTATATTAATATACCGTTTGATACATTCGAGGGTCGATGGATTTTTTAATATATATTCCCATTAATTATGTTGCGCGTAGTTTCGCTCAAAAACAAAGATCGGGGTAGCAGAGTGACTAAGTGGTTTACACATTTTACTTGTGATTGGAGGATTCGCTGGTAATCCGGTTTTAAACTCTTCTAGGTTTGGTGGACTAGCTGGTTTTTCACTTGTTAAGAAACTAAACACCTATCCTGTAAGATATTCAAGAGAGTGTCTATAAGCCTCAACCTTTCTGCACTATCAGTCTTAAATATATTCTGTTATATATTATCCAAAGCAAACCCTTGACATGCGTGTTCAAGTTTGAAACACACAAAAATCATCAACATTTCATTTAAAATATTCATTTACACTATGCAAGAACATTTAATATCAGAAATCATCTTGTAATTTTCATACATTATCCTGACTGTTCACACTATTTTGATGTTTTTTTTTTATTTTAACAGATATTAACTCGTAACGGAAATCAAAATTAAGATTAGGCTCATACTATTAATAATTTTGGCTTTGGTTATAGATCTATGTGGTAACGGCTTCGAGTTTATCATGATGTGAAGACAACTCATCAGGGAGTTATGGAGGTAATGGAGATTTAAGATCCTGAAGGCACTCACCTGAGAACAGCCCATCTTCTCAAAAGGCGTGTTTATTGTGCGAAAGGCCCTAACTATGTCTGGCATATAGATGGTGACGACAAGTTGAAACCCTTTGGATTTTGTATCCATGGTGCTATGGATGGTTTTAGTAGAAAACTAATCTGACTAGAGGTATCAGATACAAACAATAATCCAAAACTCATTTCGAAGTATTTTTTAGATTCCCTGAAGTCAATTGAAAAGGCACCTCGTTTTATACGATGTGATGCTGGAACAGAAAACTCTGATGTATGCCTTTGACAACAGTTCTTTCGGTGTAATGCATCTTACGCTTTCGCAAAACACAGAAGTGTTATTATTGCTAAAAGTACATCCAAACAGCGAATTGAACGTTGGTGGGGCTCCATACGACAAAAAGGTTTTCAGTGGTGGCTAAGCTTCATTAAAGACTTGCGTGATTCTGGACGATATGATGAACTTGACCCAATCCCCTCTGTTAATCTGAAATTTTGCTTCATGGATCTAATTTAAACATACCTTGATCGAATTGCTCAAAATTTGAATACTCACACGATTATACCCCAAAAGAATAACGAGCTAAATTATGGAAAATCTGAAGTAATGTTCTATTTACCAGAACTATTTGATAGCCAAGATTTCGGCACAAATGTTGATATACAAGGCGTAATTTGCTGTCAACGAATGTACTCCATTACGAAGAACACAAAAAAAGACTTTAAAGAATTGGCTCAACTCCTGAAACCGGATTTGCAAATGCCACATGACGCTGATACTGCCTTGAAATTGTTTTTCGAGCTCAATGAATTGGTGAGGTTAGAAGACAACCAGTGACTGAAACGACTACACAGCTGATAATTCATGAATAGCTACTACTGCACCGAGCGGTCTGCCATCCAGTGGAGAAACCGATACTCCTGTGAGAACATGCTAGGCAGATAAACAGCGGCAGCCTTTTTTCTAAGGAACTCATATTGACTATCTTCATGTAAAATGACAGTGAGTTTTTTTTCTTTTTCTGTAAAATTATGATATTATTCTTAAATTGATATACACAACTTTTGTTAATGTCAGCGTCTCAAATTCAATAAAATGGCTGAACTTTATAGTAGTAGCGTACTTATACATGTTGCACATACATGTATTCGCAATAAATATTTCAATCGTGTTGATCTCGTTGACAATTAAGACTTTGATACATTTATTTGTGTTTTGCGTATAGAAAAAACACGAATTGCGTGAATGTTCGCCCATTTTCAAGGCGTTGTTTTATGTGCCAAAAACTTATTTATTTTGATATTGAACAGTGGTTGGAGAATACGGAATGTAGTACGCGTTACAGTAAAGCGGAATTTGTAACGAAAATAATCGTTATTAGAAAGTATGAAGGTTTTAGGTCAAAACACACAGATAAATACTCATTTAAAGACTTTTCCCTTGTTGTCACAGTGACCTTGACCTTTTGATTTTTTTAACGGATAATGCATGTGGTAGAACTCGTGAAAGTGCATTTACTCAGAAAGTTTAAAGGTCCAAGGTCAAATTGTAGTGTAATGTATCGTGCCTCAAATATTAGTCAATCAGTGATGATAGGATTTGCATACAACATGGCAAAAATGTTCACTTCTACCAGATGCTGTGTCTTGGGCATCACACAGATTTCTCGCTTCAATATCAATGTTGCACTAAGAGGACAAAGGCCCTTTTTCCAAAACATATTTTTTGCATAGTAACTGATGATGGGATATTAAAATAGCCTAGCAAGAATTCCACTATTAATAGACGATGTGTTGCACGCAACACCAAGGTCCCTCTTTCTAAGGCTAAGGTCTCAGAGGCCTATTGTTAAATTGTGGTGCAATGTTTTGTTTCATGTTGGCACAACATCATGGGCAGAGTTGGATGCGACTTCCTCAAGGAAATATATGTAGGGTGTTTTTCGAGTTCTGGATGCAAAGCAAAAGACCTCAGAGATTTCAATTTTATTTTTGAAACCAAAAGGAACACATAAACAAAGCAAGATGTAGAACATCTTAAATCTCACTGATCAAACCTAAAACACATTTCCAATTTGGACTTGGGCAGCTGTGAAGTATTTTATTTACCTTAAATATTTGCCTAAATTTGGTCAAGGCTAAGTCTCAATTGAGTCATGGTTAAGTCTGAATTTGGTTAAGTCAGGATCGGGTCAATGTTGAATCTGCATTGAGTCAATGTCAAATCTACATTTGGTCAAGGTTAAGTCTGGAATGGGTCAATGTTAAGTCTGAACTGAGTCATGGTTTAGTCTGCATTGGGTCAAAGTCAAGTCTGGATTGGGTCAATGTTAAATCTGGATAGGGTCAAAGATAAGTCTGGGTTGTGTCAATATCAAGTCTGGATTGGGTCAATGTTAAGTCTGTGTTTGGTCAAGGTTAAGTCTGGATCAGGTCAATGTAAAGTTTGGATCGTGTCAATGTAAAGTCTGCATTTGGTCAAGGTTAAGTCTGGATCAGGTCGATATTAAGTCTGGTTTGGGTAAATGCTAAGTCTGGATTGGGTCAATTTTAAGTCTGGATTGTGTCAAGGTTAAATCTGAATTGGGTCAATGTTAAATCTGGATTGGGGCAAGGTTAAGTCTGGATTGGGTCAAGGTTAAATCTAAATTGGGTCAATGTTAAATCTGGATTGGGGCAAGGTTAAGTCTGGATTGGGTCAAGGTTAAATCTGGATTGGGTCAAGGTAAAGTCTGGATTGGGTCAAGGCTAAGTTTGGATTGGGTAAGTGTTGAGTCTGGATTGGGTCAACGTTAAGTCTGGATTGGGTCAGTGTTAAGTCTGGATTGGGTCAATGTTAAGTCTTGATCTGGTAAAGGTTAAGTCTGGATTGGGTCAAGTCAAGGTAAAGTCTGGATTGGGTCATGGTTTAGCCTTAATAGGGTCCAGGTTAAGTCTGAATTGAGTCAAGGTTAAGTCCGGATTGGGTCAAGGTCCAAGTGAGGTCTAATTTTATCATTTACTTTAAGTCAATGCCAAATAAACTTCAAAGTGTGGAAGTTAGCAGTTTGTTGCATGATTGGTCAGGATATACATGCAGACAAATAGGACAGCCATTATCTAAAGTAATATGCCTCCTGTGTACTGTTGCAGACAGTCTAACAATAAAAAATATTAACTAAACGTGGCACAGCAAATGACACCATAAAAGTTATCAAAAAAGCACATTAAAACAAACAAACTGAAAACAATGTGCACCAAACTTTGAACTTAAAAGAACCGGTACTAACACATGGAATAAATGAAACATTTTTTGTTAGAATAAATTACTAGAACTACATAAATGAACACAAAAAACAACACAAAATGCTTTATGGTTTTATGATCAATTATAAAAACAAATATAATTCAAACAAACAGTCAAAAACTTTAAACAAGATTTCCCAGATGGCCCTGTGTTGCTCACCTAAAAAATAGGCAATTTTAAGTTATAGTCTAACTGGCAGGCTTCTTGGACTTAGAAGATTTGTTAAGAAAGTACTATATACATATACACTTCAAATACAGGAAACAAATGTTCTGACCAAAATGCATGAAGATTGGTTGGGCCAAAAATTGTGTCTTCTAGAGTGTTCATATTTAATATGTTTTCAATTTATACATATAGAGCAAACTGCCCCACCCTTGGCGGTCATGTTTTTCCACTGATCACGACCATTTTCGAACATTTCCGAGCTATCCATTAAAACAAATGTTTTTACCAAATTTCATGATGATTGGGAAAAAAATGTGACTGCTAGAGTGTTCACAAGCTTTTTTTATTTTAGAACTATTAGGAAAATGACCCCCCCCCCCGCAGCAGCCATGTTCCTAGACGGATCAAAACCATTTAAAACTCAACGGACGTATCCAGGAAAATAATCTGACCAACTTTCATGAAGATTGGGCAAAAAATGTGTCTTCTCGACTGTTCAAATGTTTTCACAATATACATATAGAGAAAACTGCCCCACCCCTGGTGGCCATGTTTATCCACTGATCAGGACCTGGTGGCCATGTTTATCCACTGATCAGGACCATTTTCGAACTCGTCCGAGATATTCATAAAATCGATGATTGACCAAATTTTATGATGATTGGGAAAACAAAGAGACTTCTCGAGTGTTCACAAGCTTTTTTTTTAAGTAAATAAATATAAGGAAAATAACCCCTCCCCCTTTGGCAGCCATGTTGTTTTTACCGATCCGAACCATTTTCAGATACATACAATGGATCATTGTAACAAACATTTTGACAAATTTACATTAAGATTGGGCATCAAATGTGGCCTATAGAGTGTTGACGACGGACGACGCATGACGGACACAGTTCTATCACAAAAGCTTACCATGAGCACTAATGTGCTCAGGTGAACTAAAAACGCACAGAAAATGGCACAACAGAAACTTACATAATAACTAATAAAATAACTGATTGTACATGAAAAAAATAAAATAAATGATATAAAAAAAGATGAGAAAATTGTACAAGTTGTTAAATAATTATGAATAAAATGTGCCCGAGAATCATTCTATGTGCATGCTCACTGAAGATAATTGTCTTTAACGGTACTTTCGCGTAGAAAATATTCATTGAAGCTTGCGAGTTCTGTGGGGCGTGAGTTCAAACCCTAGTGGGACCGTGTTTGAAATAATATATGTGAGGCGTTTTAATTACTTTTCTTTAGGATTTCATCAAAAAAGTATTGTTTATCGGGATTTTATGTTAAATAAATTTGGACTTTGTGTTATTTTGAATATTTGGCTTTTTATAGGTCAATACTGTTAATATGCCTCTCTAACTTTTTAAACAACAATCAAGCAAGAAAAGCAAANTGAGATTCACTTAATTCAAAATTTATACCTGGACGAGTTAATGCTGATGAAAATAACTTGCAAATAATGAGCATACTATTGCCTATATTGTATTTACAAAAACATTTCAGTCGGTACATTTTCAAATATATTTAACAAATACATCTTACCGAAAACCAGCAAATGGATGGTGAAATTCAATTAAATGTACTTCAATAGCAATATTGCAAACAATCATGTGTAAGGACATGGTTCTTCTTTAAACTAGAAGAGAACATAATACTGATAATTTGAAACAACAATCAAACAAGCTAAAATACATACATGTATACAATGTTCATTCCCTGATTTTTTGATTTTTTTTTTTGAGATTCACTTATTTAATATTACATTGAAAAGTTAGTGCTGATAAAATACTTCCAAATATTGAGCAAAATATTGCAAACAAGGCCAGTACAAGCCTAACATTTAACTTCAATATGCTTTAACTCTTAAGTAAAATGCAGTGAGGAATGCGATTGAAAGTATTGTAATCAGTCAGTTGTTTTTGTTAATATTTCATTTCAGTTTTTGAGTTAACCCATTAATGCCTAGCGTCTAGAAAAAAGGCCTTGGCAAACAGCGTAGACCCAGATGACATCAGGGTCCTCGCTGTTTGCTTCAATGAATTTCTGTAAGAAATATTCTAAATATAGAAATATACTAGACATCCCTAATTTTGGAAATTAAATTGATCCAATTTAGAAGGATGGGTAAGTCCATTAGGCATAAATGGGTTAAGTTGTCAAGGGGGCAGATAAACTTATGTTGAGTCTCATGCAACCTTGACGTTAGGTCGCAATGTTTAAACATGAGCTGTAGCTCCCTTTTCTACGGAGTCCGTAAAGTGCCATCTATAATCTCGCACTTCTTTCATCAAGGGCGACACACGACACACGAAGCGATACACGATATTTTGCGCGACACACGAAGCGACACACGATATTTTGCGCGGTACACGAAGCGACGCGCGATAATGTACCACGAAATATTGCCCTTGTGTAGGTAGCCCAAAAGGCGATATATCGTTGTAAATATCGCGTGTCGCTTCGTGTATCGCGCAAATAATCGTGGGTTGCTTCGTGTATCACGCAAAATGTCGTGTGTCACTTTGAGTATCGCGCAAAATGTCGTGTCTCGCGTTCAAATGGCGACACACGAAACACGAAGCGACACACGATATTTTGCGCGACACACGAAGCGATACACGATATTTTATTATTCAAATATTGCCCATATTATCCGAATCTCGTGTATCGCGGTCTAATTTCAGACCGCGACACACAACACACGAAGCGATACACGATATTTTGCGCGACACACGAAGCGACACACGATATTTTACGCGATACACGAAGCGACACGCGATATTTGTTCTGTTTAAATATCGCTGTTATAATATCGCCTATCGACTCTCGCGTTTTCAAAAAATCAGGGGAGATAAATTGATAATAAATTGTTAAAAATTACTGTAACACCGTTTAAAAAACGCGAGAGACGACAGGCGATATTATTACAGCAATATTCGAACAGTGCAAATATAGCGTGTCTCTTCGTGTGTCGCGCAAAATATCGTGTGTCGCTTCGTGTTTCGCGCAAAATGTCGTGTATCGCTTAGTGTGTAGTGTCGCCCTTGATGAAAGAAGGGCTAGATTAAAGATGGCACTATCCGGATTCCGTACTTTTCTTAAACCGTTTCGTACCTTACACCGATTATTTTTAACCGGTTTGAACCTTTCACCGATTATGTGCATTAATGTTAACGACACCGACAACTGCAATCAACGACCGTAAACATTGGCCATTTAATATGAAGTACACGTAATAAGTACATAAACAGTAACAATACACCTAACATCACGACGCGGGTGATTACAAATAATCATTTTCAAATATTCAATGTTTGTAATTGACTTCTTACGTCGCACGATTTGTTGTATACAAACATTATACATATGAAAATATTTTCTCTCAGGTCGGTTCTATTTATTCAAACAAAACGTTCCGTTTCATGGTTTAGATCATTACTTTCGTGTCTTGAGACCATCGCATATTCCAACAGAATAAAGTACGTTGTCGAGAAAACTGTCCGGATGATTTGAGCCTCGTTCTGGTAAAACTGGGCTCCATGCGTGTGGTGGGCAAAGTGTCGTCCCAGATTAGTCTGTACTTAAACTGGAGTTCTGCTAAGAAGAGACTTCCTTTAACGAAAAATAATAACAGCGGAAAGTGTCGTCCCTGATGAGCCTGTGCGGACTGCACAGGCTAATCTGGGACGACACTTAACGCACATCCATTAAGGCCCGTTTTCCCAGAGCGAGGCTCATTTGAAGAAAACTTAAAAATGTAAACATTTTAACCCATTTATTCCTAGTGGACTCTCCCAACCTTCTAAATTGGATCAATTTATTTACAAAATTAGGGATGTCTAGTATATTTATTTCTATATTGAGAATAATTCCTACAGAAATTCCTGTAAGCAAACAGTGCAGACCCTGATGATGCGGCGTCTCTTCTGGGTCTACGCTGTTTGCCAAGGCCTTTGTTCTAGACACTAAGCATAAATGGATATTAACCGGAGTCTTTCAGCTCTGCTGTGGAACGCATTGATCGAACGATGTGCACGTGTATGTGGCGCCAAGGAGAAAATAATTTCTTCTTAAACATATTTTGTTTGTGTTAATCTGAATTACATATTCGCCGTTAAAGCATTTTAAAGTGGCTAAATAGGAGTGACCTGGTACTAACGAGACCTCTTCAGAATTTTGCAAATTGACCATTTTTATTTTTTTTATCAGATTCGAGAAAGAATGAATACGTTATATTCAAACAAGCAAAATATATCTCCTTACAAAGAAAAATATTAATTATTATCCATTCACATTTGTTTATTGATAATAATCAATAAAAATCGGAAAAAATGGTAAAGCGTTTGTGACGCTTTTCATTGATAATTTAGCAAAAACGTGTATCGAGACGTCGTGTATTAACAAAATAGCGTTTAAAATTGCCTTCAAATGTTAAAGCCTGCATACTGGTGGTAGCGCATTCGCTTTAGCTTTTAGAGGTCCCGGGTTCAAGCCAACGCGGGAGGCTCTTTTTGTTTCACTTATCTGTTCCTTAATGTTATAATAAATTTAAATTATAACAAATATTAAAGGTTTGTAAGTAAATTCAGTGAATGTCATTTTTTTAAATACGAAAATCTAAGAACAAGTCCCTTTAAACTATAAGTCGACCAACTTTACGGACCAATGTCAATAATTTTCAACAGTGACAGTGTTTGTTTGCCGTTTCCAATCGATCTAGTCTGTTATGGTTGCAGTCGTCAAAACAGACCGGATTAACCTGAACACAGAAATATTCCGCTTACATTCATGTCTATAATAGCGCATATCCAACTACGAAACAAACATTGCCGTATACACTGGGCGGTGCCAATCAATGTGATCGATATTTTGGAAATTTCAATATCACGCCACTATGGCTTTCCTTTGTCCGCTTTTCAAAGTCAACATGTAGAGATATTTGTTGTGAAATGTTCAACCGATATTTTAATACACCGTGGTATTACTCGACATGAACAATATTTCATGAATACACAGATTGCCACGACGCCTTCAGTAGATTAAACACATCATTGAGTAAAAGAAAAGCAGAATATTGACAAGAGACCGATAATTTCACCAAAATGTTGTAAAAATTAAAAATAAATATAACTACCACTTCCTCATACTTTTTCTCCGAAACAACAACAGAAATAAAAACAATCCAATACATATGTAGCGTTATACATGTTTTACATTGTGGGAGATAATTAAACAAAATGTAGAAGTAGCATGCAGGCGTGGTACGGTTCTATACAAGTAAATTGTCGCTTACACGTTTTCTAATAGAGTGGTATAACAGAGGCCGCAGTGCACATAGTTCGTCTCGAGATCGAAAGATGGCTGTCCAATGATCCCATTCCAACATACACAGTGCGATCAAGTTAAAGTATCACTCCAAGATAAATGCAAACTTAAAACGGACTCTGTGAAAACGGGGCTTAATGCATGTGCTTAAAGTATAGTTCAAATTAGGCTGATCAGTGACGACACTTTCCGCCTTAATAGTCTATCAGCCAGATGGGTTGGGGTGTACCACTCAGGGGGGCAAAACAACACCTATCTTACTTGATTGTATACTCAATATAAAGAAACAAAATTTTTGATAACAATTTCAGTTGGGCAGCTATATGTTATTATTGAGCTGTTTCTATGGCAACCGTCAGGCTTTGACTAAATAGCTAGTTTAGCTAGTATAATTCTCAAATATTTCTTCAAAATTGGTTCTAGAAAAAAAAGTTTGGTGTTAAAATGAAGATTATGATTATTACCTAGTATGATCTGCAGTTAAATATGCAAATTAGTACATTTGCATATCTATGAATATTAATGAGATTGCAAGAAAAGTTCCTAAAAACTAGCGAACCTCCAAAAAAGTAGGGTCAATATACACATTGACCCCCCAAAATTACTACAAAAGGTATTTTAACTGATCCTGGTAGGGTAGAAGGTCCTTAAAAACATGTCAAAAGTTTACCACAATCGGACCTCCGGAAAGTAGTTTTTTTCAAGATGGCCGCCAAGATCGCCGCCAAGACCTATTAATGATCATAACTATGTAACTATCCAATCAAATTTGATGAATTTGGTGTCTATACATAGGTTTCAAGGGGCAAAGAAAACATAATGATCATCAGAAATTGTTTCAGTTTAATATATTACACACAAATCTAACATGGCGTCGAAAATGGCCGCCAAGATGGCCGCCAAAACCTATTTATGATTATAACTATGTAATTATCAACTTAAATTTGATGAATGTGGTGTCTATACCCAGGTTTCAAGGGGCAAAGAACACATTAATATCATCAGACATTGTTTAAATTTACAATAGTACACACAAATCCAACATGGCGNAATAAAAAAAAAAAAAAAAAAAAAAAAAAAAAAAAAAAAAAGGCGGATTCATTCGAATTTCCAACTCTGAACTAGTAACATCCATAAGAAAAATAAGATAAATTAAATAAAACATTAATAAATCGGCATTTAAACTTAGTATACCAAATTGAAAGTAATAACCTGTCTAAGGGTAAGCCTTATATGTTCTTTATCACGTTATATGTACAAATGTTGTTCAACTTGTTTTGCCTGGTGAAACTTTAAAAGACGGAAAAATAGAACGTTTTAGTTAACCGTTAAAAGCCTTTGTTATTTACTCAACCATCCATACACGACACGAATCCTATAATATGTAACTCGCCGCCCGCGCCGCCCTGACAAGTCTTACTGTATGCTTGATTGGGTGTCCCTTGCGAGTTATTCTTATCACCTCACATTTGCTTGGGTTAAATGACATCATCCACTTCTGCAGTCGGTCAAGATCTTCTTGTAGTAGAAGAGAAATCGTCTCTGAGCGGATCTCGCGGAAGACCAGGGAGTCATCAGCAAATAGCCGGCTGGTGGAAGACACATTCAGGGGGAGGTCATTTATGTATAGGAGGAACAACAGAGGGCCAAGGACGGATCCCTGGGGAACTCCTGAAGTGAATGGAGCAGAGGAGGAGGAGGACTGGCCTTCAACTACAACCTGCTGTGAGCGGTTAGAAAGGAAACTTTGGATCCAGTGCAGTGTGGCTCCTCGGAATCCGTAGAAGTTGGCCTTTGCAAGCATGCGTTGATGAGGAACGACGTCGAATGCCTTGCTAAAGTCAAGAAGAATTGCATCGACTTGTTCGCCTTCGTCAAGAGCCGAGGCCAGGTCCTGGAGTGCAAGAATTAGTTGGCTTTCTGTTGATCTTCGTTTCCTGAATCCATGTTGCTGGTCTGAAAGGATGTGATGGGTGTCCAGGTGTTTCATGATTTGGCTGTGTAGCACATGTTCAAGGGTCTTGGAGCATACATAAGTCAAAGAAATAGGCCTGTAGTTGGCTGGATTACTACGGTCTCCTTTCTTGAACACAGGTGAAACGTTAGCCGTCTTTCAGTCTGATGGAACTTCACCCTGTTCCAATGAGGCATTAAAGACCATTGTAAGTGCTGGCATAATTTCTGTTGCATACTCCTTGAGGAAGCGCGTTGGGACATTATTTGGGCCGGAGGCCTTGTGTGAGTTCAGGTTTTCACTTCTTTATATTCAAGTAGTTTCTTGACCCCTTCGGCTTCAGCAACAAAAAATGGCATGTCTGGATAGTTGCTTTCTCCCAGAGACGGTATGTCGGATAGCTCTTCAGTCGTGAAGAAACCTGTGAACTGGTTGTTCAGGATTGAGGCCTTTTTACCAGGGTCATTATGGGTCACGCCATCAGCCTTCAATGGGTAGATCTCGCTTCCATCCATCCGCTTGCCTTTAACATATGAGTAAAGCTTCTTAGGGTTTTCTGTAACCATGTCACTTACGTATGTATGGCTAGCTCTGCGGCATTCATTATGTTGTTCTTTCTGTAGGCGCTATTATTCATCCATGTCAGAGGAAACTAGGGTATGGCGGGCTCTGTTGTATACTCTCTGCTTGCGTTTGGACAGTTTTTTCACTCTCTTGTTTACCCATGGCTGACTGTGTCTTGTTGTAGCCATCTTGGATGGGACAAGAGTATCTATTATCTTTGACGTTCCAACGACAAACGCAGACCACATATTATGGTCTCTTTTGTCAGTGCTAGAGAATTAAAAGAAGAAATGTATAGGAGATAAAAACTAAAACAGTAATACATTATGTATTTGTGAGACTTAGAAACAAAGATGAAAGTGTTAA
>VMBQ01008704.1:0-10386 GCA_007657795.1 Dreissena rostriformis
CGGATGTCAAAATCGACTTGAACGGGTTTGAGTCTTCTTCATCGGACATGGTGATTGTTCTAAAAATAGATTAGTGACAATTATGAATGCTTATTAAGGTATTAAGTATCTAATAAATAAGAGAAATTGGATTTAAAATCAATGGATGTATGATTTGTTTAACTATTTTTAGTCCAATCGATTTGTGCAGATTTTCAACAGAATTGTTCAAGATGTGATAAAAGCATGAAATTTTGCAGAATACTAGCTAAGAGCATACTGAACAATATCAGATATGGACCCACTCTCAAAAATTGGCATACAGAGGTATGGCGGCCATTTTAAAATGGCGGCCGTCAAATTCCCAAATTACCTACTTATTAGGTTCAATATACACTTTGACCCCCAAAAAATTGCTTCAAAAGGTATTTTAACTGATCCTTGTAGGGCAGAAGGTCCTTAAAAACATATCAAAAGTTTACCACAATCGACCTCCGGAAAGTTTTTTTTCAAGATGGCCGCCAAGATGGCCGCCAAGACCTATTAGTGATCATAACAATGAAATGTGTCTATACCTAGGTTTCAAGAGGACAAAGAACACATAATGATCAGCAGACATTGTTCAAGTATAATATAGTACACACAAATCCAATATGGCGTCGAAAATTGCCGCAAAGATGGCCGCCAACACCTATTTATGATCATAACTATGTAATTATCCACTCAAATTTGATGATTTTGGTGTCTTAACCCAGGTTTCACGAGGCAAAAAAAAAACATTAATATCATCAAACAAAGTGTAAATTAATTATGTTACACGGATATCCAACATGGCGTCCAAAATAGCCATCCAGATGGTCGCCAAAACCTATTAATGACCGTAACTATTTTACTATCCACTCAAATTTGACGATTTTGGTGTCTATACATAGTTTTCAGGGGTGAAAGAACACATTAATATCACGAGACATTGTTTAAGTTTATTGCATTACACACACATCCAACACAGCGTCCACAATTTCCGCCAAGATGGCCGCCAAAACCTATTTATGATCATAAAATATAACAATTAAAACTATCCACTCAAATTTTATGAATTTGGTGTATATACCCAGGTTTCAGAGAGCAAAGAGCACATTAATATCACATTTATATCATCAGACAAAATGTAAGCTAATTATGTTACACAGAAATCTAAACACGGCGTCCAAAATTGCCATCAACACAATACGAAGGACCACATCTCCATAACGTGTTACTCTAACGTTATGGTTGTTATGTGAAACGCCATAGTTTAGGAGACAAGGTACACTTTAATTGAATTGAGGTTATCACTTAGGAGTTGAATAATCATAAAATCCAATTTACGACATCTGGAAGAGAGAATGAACTAGCACGTGACTTCATGAGAGGATCAGGTTTTACTAACTTCTGAAGACTTCATTTTTTACCTTTGCTGAAAATCATTGAAGATTAATTACAGCCTGAATAAGCACGAGTTCTTTCAAAAGGTTAATATTATACACTTTGTGTTCCTTTGACTATTTATTTACATCAAAGCGGAAGTAGATGGTCATATTGTCCCTTTCGGAGAAATGCATGATCAAGATGGCCAAATCTGTATCCTCGCCCACCAATATTGCGTTGCTACGAAAGGATCGTTATTATGTTGCTTTAACAATTTCAACGCCTGCATCCACTGTAGACAGAACAAACATCCCATTTAAGTCAGAGTTGTGCTGATCAGAGCAACCATGCCGACCTTGTTTATGTCACGAGACAAAAAGTCTTCCTTTTTTACATGAGCATTATGTTTCTTTTCTGAAACTCACAATATGATTCACGTTTGTTTCATCGTCTTCGGTGCGTTTTGTCTTTGTTATAATGACCGTCTCCGTAGCCATCGAACCCCACTGTCGCTTGTCCGTAATGTCTGTCTCTGACTCTACATAAGACTCGGCTATTGCGTTATATGAGTCGCCCTTCTCCATGGTCAACGATGCAACAAAGTGCCACAATCATGCATCTGTTTCATGAATACACTGTTGTGCTCGGATGTTGCAGATAGGGTCCAAGGGGTTTGCATTTCGTCGGTCATTCCACTGCCGCATATAAAAACATCATCAATGTTTGCTCAATGACAAGATCACGCCCTAGCCCAGCCCGGCACTGATGGCTCCTACGAACAATATGAAAACCAATACCAAACTTTCGATAAACGTCCGGGTGCGTTTCCTCTGGGTTGCTTATTTCCTGCAGATACATGTAGTAATAAGCAGATTGCAGGTAATGTACCAAGCGTCAGCAAAGATGGATAGCAAATCGGGTACTGCCTGCTAATGCATCAGCAAACACCCAGTACGATATGCTTTAATCAACACCCTTGAATTGTTAATCATAAGCTTATAATTCAGCCATACTATGCTTGTCTTTGAGGTATGGGCAAGTTCATGTTTCTTCTTCTCTGTAGCCCTATCGAGTTTGATCAAAATCGCATAAAATGTATCATCTGCTAGCATCGTTTTGCCCCTAAGAATGGAAGAGTACAAATCCTTGGCATGATCCAGCAGTATCTGAATGTCTGGATCGTCCTNAATAAGTTTGTTACGTACAATTAGCTAATCCAACTGGTTACACAACACCTACTTCAAACTCAGTCGCAAAATCGGCAAATGCGTTCTGCTAAAATGCAATTGAAAACATAACAGTCAAAGATAAATTAAATAAGTTATCCATACGATTTAATTACATGCAGACGCAGTGTATTTGTATTTTCAGAAATTGACTTCCATTTTCGTCAAGTTTTCAGAAAGTCCCCGGGAAGCACGTTTTTTTCATGACTGCGTATGACGCAATAAAACGCTTTGTATCATATTGCATTCAATCTAATTTAAATTCACTCGTCCATAAATGGACAGATTTTTGTTTGATTGATGTTGTAATAGTATTAGATTATCGGATATATATGCACATTATAAAAGCTGTATGTATACATTTATCAATACACATTTACTTTTTTCAATTTCGTTTATTATCTTTGATCTGTCGCGTGTTGGCTTCACCTTCACATCCCTGAAAACACAATACACACAATTGGTAATAATCATTAATTTTCTACCTAAACGAGTCAACGCATTCCATACAGCTTTATTGCATTCGCGTTTTACAGGAAATGTCACGTGTCAGTAAAGTAAAAATGGTTGGCAGAGCTGAGTCTCGAAAGACTATGCTTATGCGCTCTGTTTGTCACTTCTGGGGGCAACGCCTGCTGTGACTTAGCAGGCCGATGCGGGCGTGGCAGTCCTTGTTGCACAATACGCACACAAAGGCTGCATAATAATGTACATCATTTTGTGTTAAAACCGGATTTCTCTTGATTGAGCAACAGACGGAGAATGCATGCGTGGATTACGTTGGATTTTAATGTCTCATGTCAACGGTAATTCAGTCTTAATTTTGTTTAAACATTGGACATAACTATTCGTTAGGAACTTAAATTAACTGTTAATAACTGTTATCTTATTAGGATAAATCACTCGCAGTGGCTTGTTGAGCTTAAATAAAGGGTTTATGTTAGTGTACATTGTTGACATTTGGTCCGGCTAAATTTTTCCGGACCGGCACATTTTCTGAAATGCCTGTCCGGATGACCGGCAGATTTTTTCCAATTTCTTGAAGCCTTTTGTAACATATTGCATCAATCGAAATATAGAGTAAATTGACGATTGGTTGAATAAGAAAAGTGCTCGATGCGCTCAGGCGTCACATGATTTACATATGTTCAAGGGGATATCCCTGTACCCATTGGATGTCAAATCGAGGCATACGGGGAAATCCCACAATTCAGTATATGGATTGTGTTAACTTCCGGATAATGGCGGACGCTGTGTTCACGAATTTCTGAAACACATGTATCGTCAAAATTGGGCAAAAAATTAGAATTTTTGTAAGTAATATACTGACTGCTGACTAAAGTAAAGGTGGAATGATTGATCTTTTAGGTGTCCTGCTTTTTGGTTTAATTTCCCAACCATTTTTTAATGGAATGTCCCGATTTGGACCTGAAAATTTCTGGCATGTATGCATATTGATTATATTACTGATAATGTGACGCCCAGATTCTGGGTGATAACTTTACATGGAAAGAGCCTTTAGGAGTTGCAACTACCAGCGACTCGGATGGTCAATAGCTGGGAGTTGAATTATTGCAACTAGAATGGCACAATACCAAAGTCCGAAATAAATCGTCCGAAATATTAGTCCACTTTATTAAAAAACTAAAAATGTATTATACGGTAACATAATTACCATCAGAAAATTGCATGGTCGATCAACTAGAGGGCGCTCATTCTTAGCATTTCGTATGCCAGCCTGGCGTTCTTTTAGCTTTTCAGCTTTTTTTCGTTGCCCTGTTTTTTTCTTCGGCATGTTATTAACTCAGTGTGTTTCAAAAGCCTACATTTGACCAGTCATTCACTGTAATACAAAATATTTAAGAAAAAATGAATAAATGTATAATGATTATTTGAATAGTATATTTAATAATTATATATAGTGCAAAATAAAATATTAGAATAAGTTTCAATATTTGTTTACCCGTCTATTTGCTTTTGTTAAGGCTTTTGAAATAAAAGCCGTAATTCATGTAGGCGCATGCGCAGACGAAGAAAGTGATTTACATCCTGTATGTTTTAAAGCAATTATCGACAGTTGCATTAAATATTTACTTTCATTTTCCATAATCAACTAAAAGTGGCAGTTAAACAACGAATGTGATGAAAACCATGGATTTCCTTTCCAGAGTAGCAAGCTTGCAGCTGTGCATGTAAATATTTGCTTAAAACTGTTTGTAAAGTTCTACTTCTCAGTGAAGTGAACACATGATTATGATCAATGTGTCAGTTAGTAAATACAAGCATTCGTTCGACGCGATGATAATCAAAATTATAATCAACAATGGATAACAAATAAAGCATTCTCCTATTTATATGATTAAAAGCTTGCAGCCGAAAAGGTGCATTTTAAGTCCTCTCAAAGTGGCAGGTATTTAGAAGTTCACGATGTCTGCACACAGCCACTTTTCCTATAGACCAGTCGACCAGTGATGTCATGCTCACCTGCAAAGTTTAAACTCCGCCCACTGGTTGGCAAAAAGAGGTGGAATTCATATATGCGCATATATAGAGACGGTTGACATAATCATCGTTTTTATTGATAATCATACACTATATCAAATATTATTTTACTAATTATGTCTGCATAAAACATAAGCATGCAAGGAAATGCATTTTTGGAACGATTATATTGTTATTATTTTATTTTTTTACTGACAACGAACTCCTAAATGGAACACAATCTATTAGCTAGGAATGGGGTATCCAAAAAAATCTCTTGACTTGACACATCTTCGCGACCAGATTTAGAACAAAATTACTCAGAAATGGAAATTCTTTCAGAATAAATTTAATTTAATGAACAAGCACAAATAAGGATGAAAACAAACAACAAATAGATCGATTTTATGTAGGCAATATAGTAACTGATTTGAACCTTTAAATGTCTGTAAAAACTTACCTTAATACACATTAAATAAATTCCCTTGATAAATGTAATTGTTTTTGTTTAATAGTTCACACCAATTTTGACATTCTTTGTCTCTGTTTCAGCATTTTTAACGTGGTGTTTTTTAATTGCCACTTTGTTCATCACAAACCGATTATCTCGTTATGATCAGATACTGTCCAGGGAATTACAAACAAAACATGGTGTCATAAACTTAGGGCCCTTTACTTGGATCCTTGCATAAAGCACATGTGGCAGGCGACAATTTATGATACCTCCATGTCATCTCTTGGTATATTGAGCAGTCATTTGAGTCAAATTTTAAAGCCAAAATACTTAACAGTTGCTTCAATAAAATATGTTAACATGTTTTTGTTTTTTTTAATAAAGGCATTTCTCCGAAATGGATTATAATAGCAAGTTTAATCATAATAATAAAGTGTTTAATAACTATAAATTTAAAATATTGTACACATATACTGCCACACAATTAACGTATTTAACAGGTACAGGCAAATGTAAACTCCACGTGTAATGATTGCATGTTACTGTAGTGAAGGAAACCCTATCATAAAAACAAGCAATCACGTTAGGGGTAAAAAAAAAATACTTGCGTAAAATAAATATAATAGATTTATGGTTTAATAACATGCTAGATTGTATCACTCATTATCACTAATAAAGAGATTTCAATATACATGCAAAGTCAGTTCAATTTGCATAATATGCAGGGTTTTTTCAATGTGTATGCTAAAATGTATTAATATTGTCATTCAAGGTAAACAAAACCAAAATTCATTCAATGTAAAAGAACATTACCACAATATTAAAAGATTTTAATGTATTCCGCGTTTTTAGGGTTTTGTTTTATAATTGATTCAATGCAACTCTTACACTTTCGATCGCTGATGAAAAATAACAATATCACATCTTTACCACTTACAATTATAATCAAATTATTATATGTGGTATTATATTTGAAATATCATTTATTAACGTCTTACTATAAGAAAAAATTCGGCTAATTTATAGTTTTGTTTTGGGAAATTGTCAGTATATATTTAGTCTTCTGACCACCTTTACTCTGATGCTTATAAATCATTCGTATTTTTATAAAGAGGAAATTATATTTATGATTCATTGATCGTTTGAGGTGTCCTGCTTTTTGGTTAAATTTCCCGACAATTGTTTATGGATTTGGACCTGAAAAGTTCGGGCATGTATGGATTTCGGATGTTATTATTCGAAAACTTTTTCCCCTTTTTTAAATCCAGACCGATTGATGTTGTGGGAAAATATGATCCCTGTTTATGAATGTACATTTTTTGGTACTAAATATGTTATATTGCACTATAATTTAGGTGTTTAAATGTCTATATCGGATTTTTCTTTTCGATTTATTTACTAAACAAACGCTCTTTATACATGTTTTACGTTACTGCAACCAGTGCTTTTTTCCAACCAGTCATTGCGCATGCGCGGAATATCCAGAATGTAAACAATAACAATCAACTGGTCTATAGGAGGTTTTAGCTTGACGTCACAAGAGGGGTTTTCCGTTAATAAAAATAGATTGGCATAAAAATCAATTTGCCATCAATAGCACTGTACAGTAACGTAACAAAAATCCGAGATAAACACGAAAGCACCAAAATAATATTGCAAATATATCATATTTAGTACCAAGAAATGTTTATTCATAAATATAATTTCCTCTTTATAAAAATATGTATTACCTGAGCACAACGTGCTCATGGTGAGCTATTGTGATCGCCTTTTGTCCGTTGTGCGTCATGCGGCGTCAACATTTACCTTGTNATGTTTGTAGCATGAAACCAATGTTCGTGCCTAAGATGAATATGGTGATGATGATGCTTTGGTTGCTGTTGTTGATGATGATGATGTGTCCAGTACTTGTAATTTTGAAAACCATCAAGTTAGAGCCAAACAACAAAATTACAAAATAGAACATTTACATCTGATGGGATCGTTATTTTCCTCGCATTTACAGATAATTGACATCCGAGTCAACATCAAAACTAGAAACTAGTAAATGACAGTAAGATGCAAGTAAATGACAGTTTGAATTTGAACAGTTTGAAATCCATAAGACACCGTCACGACCAAACAGGTGCATGGTCTCTACACAGATTTGCCGCATTTGCACTGTTTTATTATTTATTCTTTAATTTCAAGTGTTAAAATCGTCATTGAGTTTCGGATGAACGGTTTTAAAAAGTCGAAGATTAACTATTCAACAATGAGCAGCAGATATCCATCCAATCAGACAGAATAAGCGTTTAAGACGGGAGGGTAGCGTGCAAGAAACCCCATTTAGGCTACAATAAAAATATTGTTGTTTTGCCCTTTACCGACCATAGATTTTACAGGTGGGTAGGTAGGTAGGAAAATTATTTTATTTTATTTAAGAGATAATATTTTTAATACACTAATAGTCTATGAATATTTATAACACTGGTATTAAAGCACTGTTGCAGTGTAAGAAGTCCTATGTAGCTTAACCATATCTTGTTTGCTGTTTTCTTGCATATATTAATATCAAATGCATGCTTGTGTGTTTTTACATCAAATATGTTTTCAATAAAAGATGTTAATTGCTCTGAATGTAAATAAAATATCTACAATAAGGAAAACATCAATACCACTTATTGTAACAAGATATTTTTAAATTATGATATGTCAATGTAATTGTAT
This sequence comes from Dreissena rostriformis, assembly GCA_007657795.1. Taxonomy (NCBI): domain Eukaryota; kingdom Metazoa; phylum Mollusca; class Bivalvia; order Myida; family Dreissenidae; genus Dreissena; species Dreissena rostriformis. The sequence continues at coordinate 8,257 of VMBQ01008704.1, forward strand.
CAACTATCATGCATGGGTTTTAGTTACTTCGATTTACAGTAAGTATAAAAATAATTAAAATCAGTTTTCACTTGAATGAATGAATGAAACACAAGTAAAGCAAACCGTTTAAGAAGCTATAGAAATCATTTGACTGACTGTGACAACCAAATTTAAACAAAATAAATCGTTTGAATTTTTCATCTAAGTTCTAACTTCAGGTTAAAAGCGAAAGTAGATTAACATGTGCATATATTTACTTCATTTTAAAACTGTTATCCATTTCAAACTGAAATCTTCCGTTAAATAATAATAATAAAAAATGTTCAAAGCACAAGAGATGCTGTGCTTTTAATTTGTTAAGATCGTATTCACAATTGAACAGAAGTTTACATGTTGACCTTCATTGAAGATTAACAGTGTCCGCCATTTTCATGATTTTGATTGTTTTGACAGGAAGCGAAAATCTCTTCTATTTCCTGTGCAAAACAAATTTAAAAACTCGTAAATTAATTTCTTTTTACTGAAAATAGTTATTAAATTTATTTTTAAACCAGATGTGATATGAAACCATGCATGACATGTCTTTAAAAAAATAATTTTGAAATCGGAACCACATGTACTTTATTGTGTTAAACAAAATGGCGGACTCAGTTGACAGTTTAAAGAAACTTGCATAACTGCGCTAACGGTCGACATAATCATCGTTTTTTTATTGATAATCATGCACTAAATCAAATATTATTTTACTAACAATGTCTGAATTAAACATAAGCATGCAAGGAAATGCATTTTTGGAACGATTATATTGTTATTTTTTTGTTAACGAACTCCTGATTGGAACACAATCTATGAGCTAGGAATGGGGTTACCAAAACAATCTCTCTACTTGACACATCTTCGCGACCAGTTTTAGAACAAAACTACTCAGAAATGGAAATTCGTTCAGAATAAATTTAATTTAATAAACGAGCACAAATAAGGATGAAAACAAACAACAAATAGATCGATTTTAGGCAATATAGTAACTGATTTGAACCTTTATACGTCTGTAAAAACTTACCTTAATACACATAAAATAAATTCCTTTGCTAAATGTAATTGTTTTTGTTTAATAGTTCACACTAATTTTAACATTCTTTGTCTCTGTTTCAGCATTTTTAACGCGGTGTTTTTTAATTGCCACTTTGTTCATCACAAACCGATTATCTCGTTATTATTGGATACTGTCCAGGGAATTACAAACAAAACATGGTGTCATAAACTTAGGGACCTATAATTGGGTCCCTGTATAAAGAACATGTGGCAGACGACAATTTATGATACCTCCATGTCATCTCTTGGCATATTGAGCAGTCATTTGAGCCAAATTTTAAAGCCAAAATACTTAACTGTTGCTTCAAGAAATATGTTAACATGTTATTTTTTTTTTTAATGAAGGCATTTGTCCGAAATGGATTATAATAGCCAGTTTAATCATAATAATAAAGTGTTTAATAACTATAAATGTAAAATATTGTACACATATACTGCCACACAATTAACGTATTTAACAGGTACCGGCAAATGTTAAGTCCACGTGTAATGATTGCATGTTACTGTAGAGAAGGAAACACCATCATAAAAACAAGCAATCACGTTAGAGGTAAAAAAAAAATACTTTCGTAAAATAAATATAATAGATTTATGGTATAATAACATGCTAGATTGTATCACTCATTATCACTAATAAAGAGATTTCAATATACATTTAAAGTCAGTTCAATTTGCATAATATGCAGGGTTTTTTCAATTTGTATGCTAAAATGTATTAATATTGTCATTCAATGTAAACGAAACCAAAATTCATTCAATGTAAAAGAACATTACCACAATATTAAAAGATTTTAATGTATTCCGCGTTTTTAGGGCTTTGTTTTATAATTGATTCAATGCAACTCTTACACTTTCAATCGCTGATGAAAAATAACAATATCACATCTTCCACTTACAATTATAATCAAATTATTATATGTGGTATTATATTTGAAATATCATTTATTAAAGTCTTACTATAAGAAAAAATACGGCTAATTTATAGTTTTGTTTTGTGAAATTGTCAGTATATATTTAGTCTTCCGACCACCTTTACTCTGATGCTAATAACTAATT
>VMBQ01008704.1:11221-35910 GCA_007657795.1 Dreissena rostriformis
GTAATAGCTCATTTATTGGCAAATCTTCATGAAACTTGGTCAGAACATTTGTCCCAATAAAATCTTGGCAGAGATTGAAACTGGGTCATATGAGCTCAAAAACTAGGTCACTAGGTCAAATACTAAAAAAACATGTTAAAAGTCACTTTTTTGGTCCAATCTTCATGAATAAGCTTGCATTTTTTCAGAATAGTCTAGTTCCTTTTGCTCTCAGGTGTGCGCCTTAGGGCCTGATGGCCCTCTTGTTTAAATATGTTAAACTATTTTATTGAAGCAACTGTTCAGTATTTGGCTTTAAACTTAGGATTAAATGTCTGCTCAATATGCCAAGAGATGACATGAAGATATCATAAATTGTGTTTAATGACCAGCCAAATGTGGTTTATTCAGGTACCTGTACAAGTATAGGTCCCTGGATTTATGACACCCTGTTTTCTTAGTAATTGTCTGGACAGTATCCGAACATATCAAGATAATCGCGGTTTGTGATGAACAAACGAGCAGTTAAACACTGGGCTAAAAATGCTTAAACAAAGAGTGTCAAAATTGCTGTGAAAAATTAAATAAAATCAATTACATTTATCAAGAGGATTTATTTAATCTGTAACAAGTTAAGTTTTTACAGACATATTAAGGTTCATATCAGTTACTATATGTTGATTACATAAAATCAATCTATTTGTTGTTTGTTTTTGTCCTTATTTGTGTTCGTTCATTGAATTCAATTTATTCTGAAAGAATTTCCATTCTGAGTATTTTTTTTTATCTTAAAAAGAAGAGATTTATTATGGTAACCTTATCACGATGCAGTTCATCAAATGCAAACAATAGCGAAATGGCTGTTGTGTTGACGGCCAAAATTAGAGCGTGTGCAAAAGTAACGTCATTATCGGAATCCCCAAAACCTCCTATGGTTTTGCCAACCTTAATAGATAAGTGTATGTGCTTGCAATTCAGTATAATCAAATGTTTCTAGGTGTCTGTCCATTATAAATTATATATTTAACTAAATAAAAGAACTTATTTGAAAAAAAAACAAACAGTGTGGACATTGAAAAAAAGAACGACAAATCAAAAATGACCTATGTACAACGCTTCCACTAGCTTACAAAAGTTGTAAGTCCTGACTTCCATGCCTTAAATTTTGGACTTCCCAGACATAAAGTTGCCATTATTGACAATAAATGCTTTCAAGAATTGTGTAAACACAAACGTACGCCATTTCAGGCTTTGAGAAATCGGAAAAAAAATGCCGGTCATCCGGAAAGGCATTTCAGAAAATATGCCGGTACTAAGGGAAGCACATTTGCAGATTTTTCTAAACGTTTAAACCAAATGAAGTAAACGAAACATTACCGTTTAAACAGTATCACTATGTCTGTTTTAAAAGCATCAGTAACATCGCATTTCCAAACTGAAAGTAGTAATTATGTCCGGAAGTTATATTCAGTGCATATCCCATTTAGGCAATGAAGTCATATCAAAACCATAAAATAATATAAACCAGACCACATGTGTATTCGTCATTATATAAAAACAATTTAAAAAACTTCGAAAATAATGTAAAATCGACGAAAAATACTGTATCTGAAAACGAAACTCCGAAAAAAATGTACGCATTTGCACATGAATACAATGTGCATACCATTTGACTGCAGAAAACAAAAAACCAGTTAAATAGCAAAAACGTTATCAATATATAATTTGGCTAAAATATTGCTTTTCTACATTCTACCGCAGTGCTTTACTTCGCTAATCAATCACTGAAAATATTTCAAGATGGCGGCATATGCAGTGTTTCGTTGCCAGGTTGTAAGATTTTCGGAAAGTTGCGAAGATTTGCCGTTAGTTTGCGTTCATGTCCGTGCCATACTCTAAACAATCAGAAATAAATATCTGCCGAATTTGGTAGTACGCGGATTCACCGCAAGTACCCGGATTTCGCAGTTCGTCATCGATATATTTCGTACGGCTAGTCAGCTACGTTATTTGCACCCCAATATTTATTATAATGATATTAACTGTCGTTTAAACGTTAACTGTTTTTTTAAACGTTTTTGAGCAAAACACGAAACGCAACCATTTAAACGTTTAAACGTGATACCCTTAGCCAGTACGGAGAAAATTTAGCCGGACCGAAAAAAACAACAACACAACTATGTACATTAAGATAAACCCTTTATTTTAGCTCAACAAGCCACTGCCAGTGCTTTATACTAATAAGATAACAGTTATTAACAGTTAATTAAGTTCCTAACGAATAATTATGTCCAATGTTTAAACAAAATTAAGACTGAATTACCGTTGACATGAGACATTAAAATCCAACGTTATCCACACATGCATACTTCGTCTGTTGCTCAATCAAGAGAAATCCGGTTTTGACACAAAGGGGTGTACATTATACAGTTTACTTAACTGACACATGACATTTCTTGTAAAACGCGAATGCAATAAAGCTGTTAGGAATGCGTTGACTTCGTTTAGGTAGAATACTTAGAATAGTAATGATTATTACCATTGTGTGTATTGTGTTTTGGGGGGTGTGAAGGTGAAGCCAACACGCTACAGATCAAAGACAATAAACGAAATTGAAAAAAGTAAATGTATATTGATAAATGTATACATACCGCTTTTCTAATGTGCATAGATATCCGATAATCCAAATTATTACAACATCACTTAAACAAAAATCTGGCCATTCATGGACGAGTGAATTTAAACTTAGATTAAATGCAATGCGATACAAAGCAACGTTTTATTGCGTCATACGCAGTCATGAAAAAAACATGCTTGCCGGGGACTTTCTGAATACCTGACAAAAATGGAAGTCAATTTCTGTTAACAAATACATGCGTTTGCATGTAATTAAATCGTCTGGATAACTTATTAAATTTATCTTTGACTGTTACGTTTTCAATTGGTTTTAGCAGAACGCAGTTGCTGATTTTGCGACTGAGTTTGAAGAAGGTGTTGTGTAACCAGTTGGATTTGCTAATTGTACATAACAAACTTATTGCAAAAATCAAAACAATGAGCGATTTCATTTCCATGATGTAGTAAGGGGTTTGCTCTTCGAATTTTCAACCTTGAACAAAAATGATTTCACATTTTGCCGGTCGCCAGGACCGAAATTCTTGTTAAACCTGCCAGACCAAATGGAAATCTGCCGGTCAGGACCGGCAGACCGGCAATTTCGCGAAGCCTGCCATTTTGGCCTTTTCAGAAATGTACAGGAAGTTGGTAAATTGTCACTACGCAGTCTTTCTTGGCAAAGCCCCAATAAATTTATTCATCCTTTTCAAGCTTAGGCCCAGTATAATAACGATTGCAAATCTGAACTGAACATGCTTGAATCTAGTCCATGTAAACAGACTCCCAGAGCCTTTGATAATTTTTGCTGTGGCGGCTCTGGGAGTCCATATGCATTTTCATAAACACAAGTGCAGTTCAGCGCAGCTAATCTGTGTGCTTCCCTAAACAGGAGTTGTTCGAGAGAAATTGAGGAAAATAATAAATAAACTTCAAAAACATGTTAAATTTACCTGAATGGCAACTTACGGACGTTATCCTTTGCATGCACCCTAAAAAACAGGACGATGTTTCAACACACTATTCTCATTGACATTTTTATGTTTTGAAATTTGAAACAGTGCATTCTGTGATGAATATCTGACATCGTTATCGACTCAAGCTACATCAAATAACCCGATGTGAAAAATATTAGTGTACTGTGACTTAACCAATAACGACACTTTTAAGTCGGCAACAAAATAACAGTTTCCAATATGGTGGATAGAGCGTACGAAAGAAAAACGAAGTAAATAAAAAGCAATTATTTCTTGTTTTAATCGTACCATTCGCATGACTTTGAGGTAAACATTGATAAGTTTTGGCAGTTTCAGTGTTCCTTAGCCCTTGCATTGGTGATACAATTTCGCACCTTTGGAAAATAGACGACGCATTGCAACTCTCGGCAACCCTTTGGGTTATTAAGCTGAGAGTTGAATTATTGCAAATAGCGTGAATCATGTGTTCAATATCAGTGCATTGAATTTGAGTTGTGCACTTTACTGTTATCTCCACCTTCCTTCTCCGTAAAAAGACAACAATTGCCTGGCTATGCACGTGCTGTTTTATCATTGGTTTAGCAAGTTGATCCCTAGACAAAGGAAGCCAATTGAATCGGTGAGAAAGGTGTTGCTTTATGGCTTTTTGACGGGAAGCGGCTCTCCTTGGATGAAGTCAACCTGTCCATTCACACAGATTGCGAATTTTCCCAAGACTTGTACAGTAATTGTATACACATTCGGTCGGGGTCGGTGTGTATTCACCTGCCTGAGTGCTGATTGGCTTATGCCATTACCAACAAGAATTTTATTGACAGCTGAAAAAATCTCTTGCTGAGAAATTCATGACATGCACTGGTAGATGAAGGAGATATGGAGATGGTTTTCTCTGTGGTGTCCACTTTTTCTACAAATGCAGTTCAACAGCTTCTTTTTCTTCCTTCATGGCCGTCACTTACATGTATGTAATGGGCGTGGAACAGTTTGCAAGGCGAAAGTTGTTCCGATTGCACTGCTCTTTTATTGAGTGGATAAATGCCAGTGTTCTTGAATGCTGTCTAATGGTGTTGCAAGGGTGTTAAATGTGATCTAGGCATAATTATCCCTCGCCAAAGGCGGAGGGATATTGTTTTGGCGTTGTTATCCCCCGCCAGAGGCACAGGGATATTGTTTTGGCGTTATCCGTCTGTCTGGCTGTCCGTCTGTCCGGCACTTTTGTGTCCGGAGCCATATCTTGGAAGTGCTTTGGCGGATTTCATTGAAACTTGGTATGAGTATATATATGGATAAGACGATGATGCACGCCAAATGACATTGTACACCATCTGTAAATAACGGAGTTATGGCCCTTTGTATCTTGAAAAAATGCTTTTTACTATATGCACTTTCGTGTCCGGAGCCATATCTTGGAAGTGCTTTGGCGGATTTCATTGAAACTTGGTATGAGTATATATATGGATAAGAGGATGATGCACGCCAAATGGCATTGTACACCATCTGTTAATAAGGGAGTAATGGCCCTTTGTATCGTAGTATGTTCATCCGTCCGATTTGCACCCATCCTTAAACAAAATATATGTTGCAGGGGATATCAATTCTACGAATTTGCTTGTTCAGCTCATTTTCCCACAGTTGAGTTAAATGCGATCTAGGCAAACCAATCGGGCCTCTCGCAGTGGTATTAAATGTGACCTAGGCGAACCACTCTGGTCACCAACAGTGGTGTTAAATGTGATCTAGGCATAACTCAGCTCATTAGTTATTGATCCATTCTGTTTATTATGCTCCCCTTCGAAGAAGAGGGGGTATATTGTTTTGCACATGTCCGTCTGTCCGTCCGTCACAGTGACAAAAAATGTATTCACACAATGTCTGCCACTACAACTGACAGCCCATATGGGGGGCATGCATGTTTTACCAACAGCCCTTGTTTAAATATTGAGGTATATAATTATATAATACATTTATGTTTCTATTACCTTTTTCTGTAATTTTACAGGTGAGCCCCAGTCAAAGATGTAAAAAACAGAAATGGGCTTAGATCCACTTGAGTTTACGGACTGTTTGACTGACAGTCCATATTTCAGAACAAAGCTGTCTGTGCATGAGAAAGAGTTGGAGAGAACTAGTAAAGCAATCAAAACTCTCATAAGTGATGGAAAGGAGCTACTCACTGCTTCAAAACGTAAGTGCTCAGTTTGTTTATTATATCATAAAATTAAATGACCTGTCAATTGTTGACAAATTCTAATTGTCACAAACAATTTGTGTATTGTCTGTAAACTTGTAGTTACTGTATTCTGTCATTTCTGACAAAATATTACTTGTCCGTAAATGGTTACACTATGATAATCTGGTCAATATGAAGTATTATGAACTAATTGTTTGTCCACTCCTGCTTGTTTTAAATGCCTGCTTGTTATAACTTACGATTTAGTATATTGAATGAAATGTTACAAATGTTCATATTAAAAAATAAGCATATCTAAGTTTATTTCCTCAATAATATGTTATAATCCAATGATCCATGAGAAATGATTTTACTGCAACCAGTCTTCACGCTTACTATTATCCCCACAGCCCGAGACTGGTGAAATGTTATTCGGGCTACTAGAAATAAATAATTTGTATAGTCGGGCTATTGGATTTTTCGTCTGTTTCCAATAAAGCATCATAATTCGGGCTAGTGGTTTAAATATATTACCGTGTAGACTGACAGCAACCTTATCGACATAAAGCTCATACATGTATACTGATTTTTATAAAGACTAAATGCAACTTTAAATGACATGCAATTAAATACAAAACCATTTAAACTGAAACTGGAAATATAAACAATTTTACTGAGATTCATCAGTTTTTATGGCTCATTGGGTCATTGTCGACCTGAAATGGCTTGAATTCACCCAGGGGTGACTAGAAGCCGATTCATGTCACCCTGGGGTGACTTCAAGTCAACGCTAGTAGCCTTAGGGTGACTTCAAGCCACTTCATGTCACCATAGGGTGAAATGAAGCGGCTTGAAGTCACCCGGGGTTGACTAGAAGCCGATTCATGTCAGCTTGAAGTCACCCTAGGGTGACAAGAATCGGCTTCTAGTCACCCCCAGTTGACTTGTGGGCCATTTCAGGTTGACAATGACCCAATGAGCGTTATTATGCTATTATTTTGCACTGAACCATCAAATATTACTCCATATAAAATAAAATGAACGCATGCATTTTATCAACAGTTCTTTTGTATATTGACATACATGAGTTAATTTGCCCTACTCTCCAAATAGTTTTCAAACAACTTTGCAAAAATTGTTTTCAATGGACATTTTGCTGACCTAGTTACACAAATATTTCTTTGAAGTCGTTAAAATAGTAATGATTTGATAATTATAAATCATATAGTTTTGTACACATGTTAGCTGATTTGACATCATTGATCATTGATTATAATGTCTCCTATTTGATTAAAGTTGTACATTTAGTAATCATCTGTATTTAAGTCAATAACTTAAATCAGTGTACTATGTTATTTACAGATCTTGCAAAAGCTCAGCGCCAGTTCTCACAGAGTTTGACTGATTTCAACTTTGAATGCATCGGGCAGCAGCAGACAGATGATGAAAAACTGATTTGTAAGTTTGTTTAACATACAATATGTTTATGTTACCGTTACCAGTAGCCAAAATAGCCACTTACTTCTGAAACCTCTGATTGGCTACTTAGTTCTCAAACTGGCTACTAAAATTAACGTAAATTATGTTTAAATACAGAAAAGCAGATTTTCACACTTTCTGAGCTTACTTTCGTAATATCACGCACGTTGGCTACTCATTCAGATTTCTTAGTGCCAACCTAGCATATGTGCTTTGTTTGACATAAAGTATACGAAATGAATACCTGTTGTACATTCTGGCACATTTTGTCTTGTCAATGTTCATTATCTGCATGCCTTCATACTACCGATACATGTTATTGTTGTTTTCTGTTGGAAGCAGTTACTGTTAAGTGTGTAGAATGTTTTGTCATGGTAATGTACCTGTGCCAACAGGTATCTTGGATAACATAATACAGTACTTAATGTATTTGTACATCTCATACAGTGCATGTGTCACACTGCAATGACTGCACTTAGTCATTCATCATGTTCATGAACCATTTTGGAATGTTTAGATTATAAGCTTATACACCATTTTGTGTAATGATTTTTTTTTTAAGAAAAATAAGAAATTGCATTGAAGTTACTTTTTGAATGCAATTTTTGAAACAAATATTTATTGCTCCTTTTTTTCTAAATATACAAAATATGCTATCAAAATGTTAATTGGAACTTAATTTAAATTAGGTAACATGTACAGTATGTATACCTCTTTTTGGATCAATTTCTCAAGTGTTTACAGTTGTTTAAATGATATTAATGGAAGTTAAACAGACCCAGTTATTTTCGAAGAATTTCAAGTGGAGCATTGGTGCAATTACTAAGTTATGTATTAGAACTAGAAGTTCAGAGAATGTTCTTGTATTTATTTTTAAATGAAGACCATTGGGTTAATCCTAATAATGTCTATCTGAAACTTGCAGATATATGTAGATTAAATAATTTTGGATGAAAACTGGTATTGATCACATGACTACAAGGTTTTCATCTTTATACTCTCAAACCCAGTCTAAGATAAGCTATAAACAAGGATTTGGACTTCTGATGAATACGAATTGAACCACCCCTGAGGAATTAGCCCCAGTTGTTTGATAGTCACGCATCAGAACCACAAAGAGTTGTTTCTTGGCCAATTAATGTGATAATTATTTAAACTTTAACTTGATTTGATAAATAGTTGTGCAATTTTAATGACAACTATTTTTTGCNATTTTACTTATAAAAAAATAATCAAATTTAACAGACGGATTTTAAGTTGTTTGATAACAAAGATATCATAATTTAGTAATTACTTCAACAGAAGAAGGTTCTATTAAAATATTTCGCAATGAGTGGTTTGTACCTAAATGACGCTTTTACCATGTACGCATCTTTTTGTTTTCACTACTTTATTTGTATTGTGCACAGCAAAAAATGTGTACATCGCATACGGACGTTTAAGCGTAATGTCACCGGTAACATAAATGAATGCTGGGTGGACTGCTTTCATATGAATATATCATGAAGCATGTTATAAAAATATAGATGCACACGGCATTAATTAGATCTACATACCTATGAATTTTCATGTTGATGTCTCTTTTTGTTTTCAAGATATGCTTTGAACAAACCTCAGTACACGCATTAACAAAAGGACAATTACTCTGAAAATATGGGCGCGTTACTTAAGGTTCTTGTGACATGCACATCCCCTTGATGAGATCTACATAAATATTGAAAATAAACTTTCTCCTTCAAATGCTTGAGATATGCCTCCATTTTAAACTAATTTATCATAGAAAACATTTTCAGAAAGATTGATGACGATTCGATAAAAAAAAAACTGTTTGTGATATAGAGCATGAATTGAACATTGCGAAATGACTGGCGGACTGACGGAAAGTGCGGCAGCAATATTCCTTTCTACAGGGGTATAAACAACAAACCCGAATGTGCTCGCTTTTAATTCAATAGACTGTGTTTGTGCTTGCGTGTTCAGAAAGATATGGATGCGCTTAAAACTTCCATAAGCTAGCTCAGACAAACGTTAGTGAACATGTATCAGTGCAATGACAGAGCTCCAGATAAAAATTTGGTCCAATTCTTATTTACTCCCAATTTTAAAAATTAATTCTTATTTCACCCCCTATTTATAAAATTAATTCTTAACAATATATAACCAAATAATTTTGTATTCATTGTTTTTGAAACACCAACAATTTTACATTTTGGTTTATAGTCTTGGAAAAGCCTGGCTTTCCTTCTTCGTTTCTTGTCTTCCCATAATCGGACAGCTTTTTCTGGCTCAAATGACCCCACATCTTTCTTGCTCACCTGAATGTTGATCAGCACATTGAGGCTTTCAGCTTTTAGAGAACATTTGCTCTTAATTCTATTTTGCACGCTGAATGATCGTTCACACTCTACACTTGTTACCATGCTTTGGGTATTTGGTTCCTGAGCATCTAATTGAAAGAATGCATGCAGCGTGGAATTTTGACACTGAAATGGCTTTTTTTGCCTTCCACGCTTCGATACACCGCTTCGGTCGGCCATTTTGATTTTTTATGTAAAACGGTCACTGACACTTCGGCTTAGGTCATAATGACCTGTTGGTCGCCGTTAAAGTCATATCGAAAACTATATTTAACATTTAATTTTTATGACATTTCGAATAGGTATACAGTTTATTACTTGTGTATAAAAATTACGATAAGTGTAATTAAAAAGGTACAATAAACAGTAATGACTCGCCTGCAATACTAGGAGAACAGAATCGAGACCGTTTGGCCTTTCAACCGTTCTTAGGTGTGGCCCTTTTCCTCACAGCAAACGCTTGAGTGACGTTGACTTACAGTTGTAGTTTATATTGAGCGTCTAGACGAGTCAGAACCGGGATGAAATGTATACCGTATATAATTTGCTACTAAAAGTTTTACGCACGTTCGAAAATTTTGAATTCGTGTTTTATTTTTTCAATGCGTAAATTTACGCAAAGATTTTAAATCTAAATCGTTATTTAAGAAATTGAATTCGTGTTTACGCCTTTACGCATGTTATCTGGAGCACTGAGTGCAATGTATGAAAACGTCACTTTTAAAGTACAATCATATTATTTTTCTAATGCGTTTGCCTTTTAATTTTACGACATTTACTTATTTATGCGTTATGTAATTGTCAACTTTATTAAAGGTGAACATAAAAACATTAACAGCAACGGACGTATTATTTTAAGAAAATTGTTGTATATCTATACATGTAAACACATTCATTAACTGTATACGACCTTATTAAAGGACACATCCCTTCTATATTTGAAATGACACACACCCGGCAACTTAAATAATGGAATACATAATACAAATATCATTTTTTGCGCTTATATTAAAGCGGGACTGTACGATTTTGTCAAATATTTATGATTTTTTTTTAAATGTGTTGAAAATTAGTATACATATATTTCAATATAAATTAAAATAAAAGTTAAGAAGAACATGTGTCGAAAAATGCGAAATAAGCCAGATATTTAAATCTGAAAGNTTCGTGTTTACGCCTTTACGCATGTTATCTGGAGCACTGCCTAAAAGATGTTATAAAGATTCAGTTTTAAGATAAACCAACCAATGCATGAAAACAATTTAAACAGCACCAGCTAATAATTATTTAATTTTAGCTGATGGTAAAATGGTTTTTGCAACAGCATAGTTAAACTGGAGATATATAAATGATGATTTTAATAAACTTAATATAAACTTATTATATATTATTTTTAAATTCCCTGAAAATATTTTTTTTTGTTCAAAACATGAAAACAGTATTAAGGTATATACTTCTTCTGAAAATAATGAGATTCTATTAAGCACTTTTTTTCCAAATACTCGTGATAGTATGGCGCAAATAGTCATTGTTTTGGTATATTTAAAGGGACTTGTAATAAGATGTTCATGTATTTTAGCATTGCTATTATATGGAGTTATCATACATGTATTGGGAATACTCTACAATAAATTATCAAAAACGAATCTGTGAATTTTTTTTTGCTTTTGCAGCAATTTTAACCCCGCTTATTGGGAACAAAACCTAACCAATCGGCATATATAAGGCTTTAGAACTTAGCAGAGTATTTTTAGTAATTATAATATACATATTTTCCTATTTACACATGAAATGTTACTAACATTTCATAATTTTTTATTTTATTTTGCCATTTTACAAATCTGTGAAAAGTTCCCTTTAACTAATCAAAAATATGTAGCTGAGTAGCCGAACAAAACAGAAATTGAAGAATGTATATACAATCTTATAAAAATAATATGACCGGCATTCAGCATACTAATCCCTGAAGGTCTTTGCAATCCAATGATTTCTACATCGGAAAAAAATGTATCAGACCATCCTGAAATGATATTTTTGTTTATTTTTTTATAAATATTTTTAAAATGACAGGTTGCATATTGCGATGAGACTTGTTACGCCTTTAACATTATGTAAATATTTGGTTCTAAACGACACACACTTTCATTTCTATCTGAGAAAGATAGGCCTATTTATTAATACATTTGGCATTTGAACAACCAATTTTGTAATAGTGAAAGCAACATTGAGGCATTAAATGCATTTATCCATTACAATTTATACACAAACACATTTCCTATGTGATCCCCCTAATGAAATAGTGTTTTTTTTTAATGTTAAATAACAACAGACACACATTTTGTCATGTATGTCAAGAAAGTAAGCATATATCTTGATAAAAAGGGCATGACAAGAACTTGTAGTCAAAGTTTAAGCAACATTGAAGCCTAATATGCAATTATATATTATTATTTGGGCACAAACAATTTTACCATGCAAGCACACTACATACAAATGCTAACGCACATTTACAAGTCTATTTCATTAAATTTGGCACATATATTAATAAAAATGGCATCGTATGAATCTGTTGTCATAGTATAAACACCATTGAAGCATAATATGCATTCAACTATTATTATTTGGACACAAACAAATTTACAGTGTGAGCAACCTACATAAAATTGCTCTTTTTTATATTATATACTAGCCAACATACATGTTCAAATCTTTTTCATTAAATTTGGCATATTATATTAATAAAAAAGGCATCGTATTAACCTGTAGTCATAGTATAAACAACATTGAAGCAAGATATGCATTCATCTATTATTATCAGGGCACAAACAATTTTACAGTGTGATCACCCTAGATAAAATTGCTCTTTTTTTTAATATTTCATACCAGCCGACACACAGTTTTAAGTCTTTTTCATTAAATTTGACATATATATTAATAAAAATGTCCTTGTATGAAAATGTCGGCATAGTATAACCAATATTGAAGCATAGTATGCATTCATCTATTATAATTTGGGCACAAACAATTTTACCGTGTGAGCACCCTATATCAAGTTGCAGATTTGTTTAATATTCGGCACATGCCAACAGGCATTTTGATTATTTTCTCAGAAAAATAGGCCTATTTATTAATACAGATGGCATCCCCTTGTTGTGCTGAATTGTTTTATGAGGTGATATATGCCACTGCTGACTTGTTTAGTCCTGATTATGCTAAATATACCTACTTCACTTGTGTTACATGTTAAGTTAGTTTCAACAGTCCAATTCAGACAAAATTTGCCACATGAAATGGTCACAAATTTCTCTTGACGATAAACATAAGTATATAAATTTTATTAATCGGTTACCATGGTTACCATAGAAATACTGACAAAAAACTGGATATTTCTGTTTAAATCATCCTTATAACACTTTACTTGGTCACTTTCAACCTTATTTTTAATAGGACATCTATATATGCATACACATATGTTGTACCTGTGTTAAGTTTGGATATTGAGTATACATATTATAGAAATTTCATAATACAGAAGTCATAGGGAACAGGTTCTAAACCAACAAATGTACTCATAAAAAGATACAAACAGGAACTATATAACTTAGCTTTCTCTTCTGAAAAAAAACATGGTTTGTACTGCAAATGTAGTTTAAAGTCTATGTTCATATTTTAGCATATCAATAATGCTATGAAGAAACACAATTAGTTATTCCCATAGCAACAGAACATGGTCTATTTTTCAAATACATTCAAAATGTGGATTTTATAAAACATTTAAGTAGACTCTTAGCCTATTTTTTTATTTGCTTTGATGCTTTGATTCATAGATTTAAGTTAGTCCTTTAAATATTAAAAGTTAATAGTGTAAACAAATAATTTTTTAACAAACAAACACAAAACATTATTCCAATGAATAGGTACAGAAAAACTATACCACGCATAGCCACATTTTACTTTCAGCATACAGATTTTGAGATTGAGAATTGTTAATACAATGCATTGGGAAACAGAGCAAAACTATTGCTGTTATTTAAAAAATGATCAGTGTTACTTGCAATTATATATCTATGAATAAAGAGCTGTTTTAATAAGAGAGCAATCCCATTATGTTACCATGGTAACACAACTGAAAAGGTTGTACATTCTTCTTTGTTTGAATGATCACTAGAATTTTAAATACTAGTATGGTTTGGGCTTTTTTTTCTGCAGACATTGTAACATTAAGTCACCAGTTGATATTTAATTTGCAGTACACATACAGGGATTTGAATGCCATTTTCATAAGAAGAAATAAAAAAAATTATACATCCTAGAACAAGCTGAATATTTGTATAATTTCCGTCACTGTGGCTCGGTAAGTTGGATGCATGATGAATAGTTGACCTCATTTGTCTCACGGCTAAAACACGGTATTGGTGCTCAAAGTAGTCTCACTTACTCAAAANCGTAGTGTATGCTGGCTGCATATGGCATACGACCCATTTTCTCATGATGTGGCTCATATGTCAGTGAAAAATGTTAGACAGTTTAATTTAAAGCTGTTATACCTGGATACCTGGATCGTAGGGCCATAATTTTAGCGGTTAAGCTATCTTGGCCCATCTTATGAATGTCTTCTTATTATAGGTTTCTCACAACTTATATTATTAGTTAATTTCATTGTGCGCATAACATGATGGTACAACTTTTTTAGGCGTTCCAATTTTCCTTGTTCAGTCGGGTTTTGAACGTGTTCACATTATTTGAAGAAATAGTTTCTTCACTCAGACTGTTCCAAAATGAAATAGCTCTTATTGAGAAAGAATTCAATCTGATGTTCTTCCTGCACTTTGGTGTTTGGAGTTTCAGAGAATGACCGCGCAAATCATTTTGTGAAAGTGAAAACAGTTTGTCCCATTTCAGACTGTCCATATTGTGCATGGATTGGAACAACTGAATCATATCTGCTCTATCACGTCTATACTCCAGGGTTACAAGACCAATTTCCCTCAACCTCTGAGTGTAAGGAATATGATACAAGTTTGGCACAAGTTTGGTAGCTCTTCATTGTATATCTTCTATTTTCTTAATGTGTTTTTTCAAATGTGGAGACCATACACTAGATCCATATTCCTATGAAGGTCGAACAAGCAATTTGTATAAATGATTAAACATGTCCTTGTCAAGATATTCAAATGTTCAGTGTATCAATCCTAGAGTTCTTTGTGCTTTACATGTGATGTTAGAAATGTGCTGATCAAAATTGAGCTTATTATCTAAACAATTGGTCAATATTCCAAGGCTACATGTAGTTGTAATAGTTGTTTGGCTGCATTTGTTCAGAAACAATTTAAAATTATGTAGATCAAACCAGTTATTTTCATTTAGTCGTAGTTTTTGCAATTTTCTGCTGTTACCTGCAAGAGTTTATGCAGTTATTATATTATTGGCTAGACCATGCAGACAAATTTTCATGGCATTCATCAAATTGGACATCTCAAACACACTATTTTCAAATACTGTAAACTTTGTAGGGAAATAGAAAGTAAAGCTATTTAATATGTTAACATATCATAATTTGCCAATTGTTAGGTATATAAAGATGAACGTGAAAGTAGTTGATGTCCAGTGGTTTCCAAGTTAGCAGCTACATGTGATCTGCATTTCGGGAACACTGGTCTTAACCCATGTGTCTAAAGTTTCATCCCAGATTAGCCTGTGCAGGCTTATCAGGGAGGACAGCGTTTATGGAATTCTCTTTTAAAGGAAAAATTCAGTCTAGGCAGGATGCATTAAGCCCAGTTTTCCCAGAACAAGACTCATGTATTCTTTGAATTTGATATTGGAAGACATTATCAGCCTCCAATAGGTAGTTTAAAATTAAAAGTGGTTGCAAACCCAGGTATGATGGATAACAACCTGTCCACCTTGTCACATAGATTAGCATTGAGTCACATGTACTAGGGTAATTAGCAGTAAAGTTGATAATGATAAGCAGTTAGATTTGCTTATTGGATTGATGATACTTTTATATTTAGGTGTGTAGAAATTAAGTATATGAAACCCACACAACACGTTTTTAGTTATTTAAAATCCGTGAATACAATATCACATACATGAAGTAAAAAAAAAGAAAAAAGCAAAACACATTAAGTGTTTTTGTATGCGTTAATTATGTTTATTAAACATATGAGGTTTTAGAGCTGATTTTCTTTTATTTGAATGAAAATGTTACATACTACATTGTGAAAACGTTTTTCATCATAAAACATTTCTTCAGTATGATATTACATATTGATCTATGATCTAGTTATAAGTGTTGTGATTCTAGTATGAATCATTGATGGAACATAGTTGATACATTCCAGATATTGTTGTTTTCTGTTTTTCATATTTAGCAATAAGTGGATCATGCATCATGTGGTGGTAGCATGGTTTTCATCTCATACTTAATAATTTGTGTCGTGTTCTGAGAAAACTGGGCATGATGCATGTGCGTAAAGTGTCGTCCCAGATAAGCCTGTGCAGTTCGCAAAGGCTAATCTGGGACGACACTTTACGACTAAACTGGATTTTCACTAAGAAGAGACATCATTTAAAAGAAAAATTCCATAAAAGCAGAAATTGTCGTCCCTGATTAGTCTGTGCGAACTGCACAGGCTAATCTGGGACGACACTTTACGCACATGAATTATGCCCAGTTTGCTCAGAACACGACTCATATCAGTGTCAGAGAGAAGGTGAGGAAAACCACAATGTTTACATTTACAGACACCACTCTTCATGCTGTAAAGGTAAAGGGATATATGGAACAGCTGTTCAGAATTTGTAGAAGTACCAGTGTAACTATTACTAGTGGGTCTCACTCTGTGACAATGGGGATGTATGCATGTGCGCAAAGTGTTGTCCCAGATTAGCCTGTGCAGTCAGCACAGGTTAATCAGGGATGACACTTTCCGNAGATTAGCCTGTGCAGTTCGCACAGGCTAATCTGGGAAGACACTTTACGACTAAACTGGATTTTCACTAAGAAGAAACATCATTTAAAAGAAAAATTCCATAAAAGCGGAAATTGTCGTCCCTGATTAGCCTGTGCGAACTGCACAGGCTAATCTGGGACGACACTTTAAGCACATGAATTATGCCCAGTTTTCTCAGAACACAACTCATATCAGTGTCAGAGAGAAGGTGAGGAAAACCACAATGTTTACATTTACAGACACCACTCTTCATGCTGTAAAGGTAAAGGGAAATATGGTACAGCTGTTCAGAATTTGTAGAAGTACCAGTGTAACTATTACTAGTGGGTCTCACTCTGTGAAAATGGGGGTGTAATGCATGTGCGCAAAGTGTTGTCCCAGATTAGCCTGTGCAGTCAGCACAGGTTAATCAGGGATGACACTTTGTCTTTCCGCTTTTATTGTATTATTCATTTAATGGAAGACTCTTCTTGAAGAAAATCCAGTTAAGGCGGAAATTATTGTCCCTGATTAGCCTGTGGACCGCACAGACTAATCAGGGACGACACTTTACGCACATGCATTTAACCCCATTTTCACAGAGCGAGGCTCATAGTCTAAACATTTGTTGGAAATCTTGGAGTTCAAGCAAATGTGGTGTAGAAATTGGGCTTAATATGTTGAGATATTATTCTGGTAGGAAATCATTGATCAGATAAAAAATGCCTTATCACTTACATCTGTAGAATTTCAAATGGGAACAATTTGAGCTGAACGATTTGCAGAGAATGTTTATGTGTGGGCCGTTGTGGAGATTAGCCATTCGTAAAAAAACATATTGGAGATTTAGTTTCAGAAGATTTTGTTAGGTCTGACCGATTTATTTTACAGCATGTGCTCCTGTGAAGTATTAATAATTATTCACTGAGATTATCATTCACCCAGTTCTAAAGATATTGTTGGTTCTGCCGCAATATGAAGGTTATTACAAGGAAGATTGTGAGTACTAGTTCAGAAATGAAGGTTATAAGCACTTCATGAAACTGCATGGTATATTGCCAGGGTTCAATGCACGGAAATGCAAGTGAAGCTTTGATCTGACAAGTTTGAGCATTTGAAGTACACCCAGGATTTTCTAACATTAATGTAGTATTAGTTTTACAATTTTAAAGCTTATAATGGTGTGTATTTGACCTCATTTTTTTTTTCATTAATTCCATTATTTGAACCACTAATTGAAAAAGTGAGTATTTATCTGATTCCTGTTTTTATTTTCCTATAGTAAGACTAGTGTTGAAAACATGTTGAAAACATTTTAAAAAAAGAACAAATTTTTATGTTACAAAGTAATTAAGGGGTGTTGCTGCAGTTTTGCTAATTTTTTTTCATCTAATAGATTTTGTTCAAAATTTATATTCAAGTTCTACATACAAATACTAAATGAAAAATGAAATAAAAACATAGGGTCACTGGCCTTGTTTTGGTTTTATTCACCATTATATAACATGTACTTTTTCATTAAAACTGAAAAATCTCTAATTGCATAAAAATGATTAATAACCTATGAAATTGGCAACATGTAGATATTATATAAGCTAAGATACATCATATACCATTTAATTCAACCACAAACTACCAAAAAAATGGAGAACACAAGTTAAATTTTAAGAAATTTAATTTTTATAATTTGTATGTTACCCCAAAAAACATCAATTTTTTTACCATTTTAACCACAAAAAAGAAATTAAAAAAAGTTCTATTTAATAACTTTATGAGAAACTGCTAAAATATTTTCATCTATGTATTGTTATCATAAAACAAAAATAAAAAAAGGGGGTCACCGCACTTTTAACAGAGATTTTGTTGTTTAACTATCCCTACCGTCTATGTCAAATTTCATAAAATATAGCAATTTGGCTAAACCCAATTACCGGTACATAGATTGCTAGAAATATGCATAAACCTTAGACATTGTTTATAATCTTAACTGGGATCTCAACAGCTTACCAAAAAACAACGATAATAATACAATATTAAATCACAAATATAAGAAAATACGGTATCAAACTCGACCTTAACCATCAATAACTTGCAGGGACTTGTTTACAGATTTCGGCATGTTTTGAAGTTAGTGATAAATGCTTTGAATTGATAAATGTAAACAACATATCTAAAGAGCTCCAGTATGAAACAAGAATTAAATTAAAAAAAGAAAAAAAAAAGTAAAAAAAAGTTAGCCGAACCTGGGATCGAACCACTGACCTTTGTTTTATGAACCCACTCTGTAATATATGTGATGATTCTGATAACAAAAATTTTGGGTTGTGATAATAGCAAATCGGTGTTGCTATAAATATATCCTCGGTTAAATAAACTGCCGCAACACCCCTTAAGTATTTACTGTTATTTCTTGAATATTAGCCTCATCTGTGTGTAAGATTCATCTAAAATACAAAATCCAAATTTTAAGGGTATAGGGTATTAATTATCTGATGAAATGTGAATAGGATGATAAATGAGCTGTATGTTTATGATTGTTTACAGGCATGGTACTGAAAACTGATTATTTTTCGTTTATGAATATAAATACTGTCTATTGTTTTCATGTTCTAGTACAAAATGGTATTAATAAGTGATTTATAAACCACCACAATGTTTCAATTGTACTGCGCATACTGTACAGTTATGGAGCATATTGTTTGACCTTTAGAGACTACCCACTTGACTGACCTATATGGAAGGAAAGCCTGCGCATCTGCGCAGTCTGGTCAGTAGCTACCTTATCCAGTTATGAGACCACAAAACCTTGTGTCACTTTATAGCGGAAAGCGTAGCTCCAGACCTAGTGCGTTCGCGCAGGCTGGAATTGAGCTACGCTTGCCGCATATGGCATAAGACCCATTGTCGCATGATGCAGCTTATATAGTGGTCAATTTGCAGCAACTGCCATTTTTCATTCACATTAAAATGTGACTATTCTTACGCTAACATGTTTGGTTTCTCAAATAAAGGTGGTTGCTCAATATGGGACATGTGTATTACTCGATGTTACGGCAGTGTAGGTGCTCATATATTTGCCTTGTATTTTTCAGCTACGCTGTATGATATGATGAACATCAATAACATGTTTATCCTACTAAGTCCATTACAATAATTATTTGTAAGTTGATAGGGCACCGAATTTATGAATATTGGGAAATAAACCTACAATCAATATTGATATTAGATTGCAGCACATACTTACATGTACATGTATGAAATGCTGGGCATCAAAAATTGATGCCATTTTTTCATTATAATGCCCTTGTTCACACCAACATAAAGCGAANATATAGATAAGCAAAAACCCATCACAGGTACAAATGAGTTAAAAAAATAATACAAAAGGCACAACCCTTCACTTATACCTTTTCTTTTAGTTCTACACCCATCCATGAACTAAATTTATTTGGCGGGGGATTTCAATTCAACGAATTTGCATGTTTAATTAGGTCTATTGTGAGTTCTGTTGTATCACCTATTTATTAAATATTCACAACATACAGCAGGGCATATTCTCACTGCTGAGGGAATGGGTCTGGCGCCTTCCAGGAGGGAATTTAACGAGGATTAGCACTGGAATACCTTACAAGGGGCAAAACATTGTAGCATACTTTAAATTTTATACTTAAAAGAATGAATATTTAGAAAATTGTATTAGATGCTCATTTTGAAAATAATGTCTTTCATTGATTTTATATCCTTTTAATACTCATTTTACTAATTTAAAAGTAAACTTCAGCTTTTATTTTTTTCGAAAGGGATTTTTTTTTAACTATTGAGGATAAAATATATCCTTTTTACTGAGGTATTTTGGGCTGAATTTCAGCTTCAAAAAAGAAGATTTTTTCTGTTATCTTCTTTCTGTTCTTCTTTTGTTATCCTTTCTATTACAAAAAGAAATATTGTTTTTTAGGCATATTGTTTGTTAAGTTGTTTCGGCCATTATTTGAATGTTTAGGATGGCAAACAATATGCAAGAGTGTTGGTTTCATTGTAAAACATGTAAATGCATAATGACTATGTGTGCAGAACATTTTGGAATTCTAAATGATATTGATAACCAGACTTTTCAAATTAAAAATCCATTTCAATGGGGTTTGGTGGGCTTTTGATGAAACTTTTTATATGATAAGCTTGCCCAGAACTCTTGCTTGGAATTGCATTTTTGGCGAATCAGTTAAAGGTCATTGTTACTGAAAATAGTAAAACTGTTTCTGCTCTATGACTGTATTCAGTATGCTGGTATTTCATTGCAATATATGTATTGCTTAAATGCAGAGCTAGCTTGGGATTTCATCTGGACCAGTTGTCCAAAAATCAAGGTCAATTTTTCGTAAAAAGGAATAATATAGCAAAATGGCTACTGCTGAATGACTTCGTAAGGATTGAAGAACTGTGCTGAGATTTTATGGATATTTTATTAACATTATAACCTACTTCAGGTAGCATTTTTGGCTAATCGGATCAAGTTCAAGTTTACTTGTATTGAACTGATATGTGATTTCTGATCAATAACCAAAAAATAGAATGTTCATGAAAAAAAAAATCTTTATTTAATTCCATGTTCTTGTTAGATTTTTTTTAATGGTAATTTAACAATGTTATATTTTTGTGTGTGTTTCAGCGGGGGCCCTAAAGCAGTTTGGTGCCGTGATGAACCGGATAGAGGATGAAAGAGAACGCATGGTGAGCACATAGCAGCACTCTAAAGATAGCATATAGACAATGTGGTCAAAATATTATTTGTGATTTGAATAAACACAATTTGGCCATCACACACTGAACAGAAAATTTTATGAGATTTAAATGAAAAACATAAAGATTTGTCTATTTAAGGGTGCATTCTTATGCTGGTTTTTGAGAATGGTTTCTGATGGTGGGTGAAGCATTTATATGTACATGTATATTATGCAAATCAAGGCCTTATTAAGACATTTCAAATGACAATTGCGTCTACTTGGCACTTATTTTGCAGCTGGAGAAAGCCAATGAGCAGTTCATCAAGCCCCTAGAGAGTTTCAGAAAGAACCAGATAGGTGGTGTCAAGGTAACGGCATACTCATGGAGCAACTTAAAATGAATCACGCTCTGAGAAAACAGGTTAAATACATCTGCGTAAAGTTTCGTCCCAGATTAGCCTGTGCAGTCTACACAGGCTTTTCAGGGACGACACTTTCCGCCTAAACTGGATTTTTGTCAAGAAAAGTCTTCTTTTAAACGAAAAATACAATAAATCAGAAAGTGTTGTCCCTGTGCAGAATTTACGCACATGCATTAAACCCCCTTTTCTCAGAGCGCGTCTCAAATGTGCCTGAGCACTGAACTAGAAATCTCAGTGATGGCATGCTACAATGAGGCATCAGAAACAGAATTTTAATTTGTATATTGAACACATTGGATATGGCAGATTGGTATATTTAAACATTGCTGGTGACATATCTGTATGTAGATACATTTCTTGATCTCAGTTTTTTAGTTGATATTCATGATGAACATATTTGGAATTGTATGGCATATTGAACAAAATCCAACCATAATCACAACATCAAATTAAATTTTGATGACTTAAAGAAAACCTTTGAATTAATTAATAAGATTACAAGTATTTTCTGAACATATTGCTTGAACTCCTTTAGGAAGGGAAGAAGGCATTTGACAGGCAGACTCAGAAGTTTTGTGCCTCCCTGGACAGATACCTGAATCTGAAAACCAAAGTTGCTGAAAGTCAACTGCAGGAGGTAAGAATTATAATTGGCCATTATTCCCCTGCAGGGAGAGTTGTATTGGAGTCACTCTGTCTGTTTCTCAGTCTGCTCATTGGTCAGTTTGTCTGCTTAAAATGTTATAAGTTTTGTGAACTTTCTCAAGCAATTAAATATGTCTTTAAAATATGTCATCACTATGAAGTGGGGATGTTTTCTATACTATCTGTTCCCAGTGATCTACACATTCCTGAGTTATATGCCCTTGAACATTGCTGATAAAGTGGTGCAGTCCTCTCACTTGCCAAAGCTATAGATTAACATTCTGGCTCTCACAGGTGTGATTTTCCCTGGATCTGCAGATCCTATAATAGCACGTATCATTTCTGAGATTCGTGTAAAGTTGTAAAAAAACAAACTAGGGTGAGCAGGGTACGAGTGATTCCGCGGTACATTTCATTGCAAAAAAAATCTGATTTTTTCACCACTCCCTATATTCAGGGTTCCCAGCCAACCTGGAAATCAGGGAAAACCTGGAAAAAGACTTTCACTTTTTCCAGTCAGGGAAAAGTCAGGGAATTTGGGAANCCGCAAACAGGCCGCAGTTTAAAACAAGAAATAGGTTGAAATTATGATCCTGGCATTTTTATTTTCCATCAGGGAAAATTCAGGGAAAAGTCAGGGAATTTTGTTCATATAAAAAGCTGGGAAGCCTGATATTACTCTAGCATTATTATCCACACATTGCACTTGTAGAATTTTGTGTAATAAATGATGTCATTCCCATATCTTCCGATCAAAATCGGTCTTTCAAAATGTGTTGTTTATTTGGTTGCTGATTTGTTTGCAAATGGTGTCTTACGAAGAAATATGAAGATTATCGAAAGATCAAAAGAACAATTAACAATGTCTGCTTTCGAATTCAAAAAGTTTAAATCTAATCATCATGAAACTTGGTTAATATTTTGATAGGCATACTATTTCAACCAATTTCAATAAGCAGCCTGATGTCTGGGAGCCCTTTTATTATCCAAAATTTGCCAAATTATTTTTGTCTGCTCTCTAACTCAGATAGTTTTCTCATGTCAGCATCAAACATGGTGACATTGTTAAGGGGGGCGTTTAATCCTGACCATGTATAAATACCAGCAAGATCACCTAAAGCACTAAAAAATATGGCCCTTCAATTAATAAAAAATTACCAAATAAACCATGTTTGCCATTTAACGCAATAAGTTGTAAACTTGTAATCCTATCATCATAAGACTTGCCCACAATTTTTGTAAGCATAAATCTCAGCCAAGTATGATAAAGAACCAGATCGCTGGAAACGCTGTTAAATTTGCCGTATACAAATTGGCCGTATTTATGTTTTCCTCTCCCAAACTCAAGATGAACATAACCCAGGCCTTAAAATTAGTGTATTTTGTGACAAATTTGCACTCTTGTATGTTCATGTCAATACAGGTCTGCAACACTTTACTCAAAGATACAATGTGTTGTGCAGGGGTGTTTAAATCCCATGCCAGACTTCTATAACCCAGGTAATTTTACCAAAAGACACATAAGCTTAATCAAGTTATTCTACAATGTAGGTCAAGTATATTTAACCCTCACTCTGGGAAAAGGGGGCCTATAGCCTGTGCATACAGTGTCATCCCACATCCCTAATCAGGGGAGACACTTTCCGCTGTTATGTTTTTTTTTTTAAGGAAGTCGCTTCTTAGGGCAAATCCAGTTTAGGCGGAAAGTGTTGTCTCGTTCCTGATTAGCATGTGCAGACTGCACAGGCTAATCTGGGATGACACTTTACGCACATGCATTTAGCCCTGTTTTCCAAGAACGAGGCTCATTTATATGGGTAGTTGTTTTCACATATAAAGTTCCCTGTTCATCTGTTCCCAGGCCGATGCCCAGCTTCAGTTGGAGAGACAGGAGTTCTACGAGCAGTCCATGAAGTACGTGCTGCAGTTACAGGAGGTCCAGGAACGAAAGAAGTTTGAGTTTGTTGAGACGGTAAGAGCAGAACCAAGTTAGATATATGCAGTGGCTGGGAACTGTTCAACATCTATGTAATTGTCCCCCCTCCCCCCTTCATGTAGATAGTCAGAAAATTCAATCAAATGCTTGTGTTTAAACTTAAGTTGTTGTGTTGAGAAATTTCAAACACCATTTCTTTAATTGTGGATTTTGCAGCCATCTTATATGAGTTCATTTGCAATTTATATTATTTACAAAAATGAATAAACATGGACACTTATGTTTCTTTCAGTTACTGGTGTTTATGTACAGTCTGCTGACATTTTACCATGAAGGTAAATTTTACGGTCTTTTCATTTCTATTCTTCTTAAATCATCTCAGATCCTATCATTCATTATTATCTTTTCTCGCTTAATTACTTGTTTATTTAAATACTGGTTTGGGCAGGTTT
>VMBQ01008705.1:0-36740 GCA_007657795.1 Dreissena rostriformis
CACGATAGCTTGTTCTTCGTGTTTTCTTTTTAATGGCATTCAAGAAGTTCAATACATTATACGTAGTTTTTTTACATTCTAAACTTCGCACATCCTAAAATTGGTTAACACGAATTTGCAAGACCTTTCATTAAGTTCTGTTAAACATAAATGTGAAAATTTGAAATTGAAGTAGAAATCATGCCAATTCGCACTTACTGCATAGCCTAATACGGTTTCTATGTGCCTTAAAATCAGTATAAAATCATTGAGGCAATTTTCGAAATATGTACATCTTTTGCGATATACTTTACAAAAAAGATTGTCAAATTTATTGACACACACTATATACAGAAATTACAAGAAATGAGTTGATTTTCATTTAACATCAAGTGTTTCTATTCAAAATCTATGCTTACAAAATTAATGATTTACATATAATCAGTGGTCGCGAAGGTATGCATACAATGCAACTAACATGGGTAATGACGTATATTGCTTTTAATAATAATTCCCTTTGAATGCACTCTTGTTTTTCTAAAACGCCTGAAGAAGTTTTCGATTAACCGTTAGGAAATGCAAAACAACGGGCCAATTGGAATGTTTAGCGTTAACATCATCTGCTTATTAGCTATGCACTATAAATATAGGTGCGATACTTATAACATTTATAAATATTTTAAAAGTTTAGTGTTAATGGGTGTTACCTGCAGTGCCTAAACAAACGACGAACATGACGCATTCAAACAATTTAGAACTATGTCCACAATACATGCATATCATCTTTAGAAACTGTTATGGGTGTATGCATGTTCACTCATTATTTAGGTTCACAATTTATATTGTTATTGTGACAAATTACATCATTTTTAAAGATGTATTTCACGATGGGTGTGGCCGTCGTAGTCAAACACAATGTATTGATTGGCTGCATTCTAATTCAAGATTACGAATTCCCTGAGCTCAGACCTGAATAGGTATGAGCCTCTTCCCGCGTGTCACCCAAAGTTGTGTAGTTAGTCTCGACCTCTCTTTGCGTTTGGTGGGGATTTGAAATTTGATTTCCTACAAACATTTGAAACAAATTAGACAAAAGTTTGTGAAGTACAGTTTCCACATAAATACCATGGGCATTAGCCCAATATTTTATATTATTTAAGATTGATTAGCATTTGCTAGACCTAAAATACATGCGGCTTTCGAACTTGTTTTATGTAAATTTGTATCAATAACCTGTATGGGAACGTAAGTATTATATTCAAATTCGTCAATAAGATTATATAAACGTCTTCACGTGTAGGCCTAAAGTATTACATATATTGTTTTAAGACAGTA
The DNA here is from genome assembly GCA_007657795.1 of Dreissena rostriformis. Taxonomy (NCBI): domain Eukaryota; kingdom Metazoa; phylum Mollusca; class Bivalvia; order Myida; family Dreissenidae; genus Dreissena; species Dreissena rostriformis. The sequence continues at coordinate 1,315 of VMBQ01008705.1, forward strand.
GCGACAACTTACAATTTTCACGAAACGTAGCTTTCAAACAGTATTGATTTCAGCGTTATTCGCCTATATTTGCTGGTGCTTATTGCAATAACAAAAATGTTATACATTAGGATAACCAAATGTGTACGTTTATATTCAAATTTTACTCATATATAATAAGTAATCTTTAAACGAATCCAATTGCATTTCATGCGAACGTTATTATTTTTACTTCAAACCACATGTGTGTTAATTTGTTTCATTCGATCAAACAACAATCAGACTGTTGATTGCTAATTACAAAAGTGATTGTGTATACATTCTGACAGATGTACAAAGTTATCATTTTGATATAGTACAAAACTATGTTTCCTTTTATAAATGGTAATCGATTGAAAAATATGACTACACGGAATGTTTCACATGTACACATTTGCAAAACCTTAGGCTTACCGTGTAGGACTAAATCGGATGGGCTCTATTGGTGTTTATTTAGTCTTATACGCAAACAAACTTAAATGCTTTGGCCTTGATATATTTAGGAGATTGTCTGCTTAAACGACTGAATACATGTTATGTTTCTTATCGAGGACATTTCTCTGACTGATAAACTATGTACAAAACACCTTGCCCTAATTGGCAGATAAGATGTAAACACACATTAGCAGAATGGTGCAAGCAATGAGAAAATTGTAGAAACACTAGCATCCACGATTATATTTAAAGCTGTTTTCAGAGGGGATCTTTTTATGCCAGAATAGTATTTGTAATTATATCAAACAAAGCATATAAAACCATTATTCACCTTCACTTAGAGAAGAATACGTCTGTATTTGCTCGCGACTGTCACCCAACTCTGTATAGTCGGACTCCGCGTCTGTCTTCGTGTGAGCACTTGCAGCTTGATTACCTGCATACGAACGTTCACAGACAATATTGGTATCATTGAACGAATGTCAAATAATGCACAATGTACATGCCAACAATATGCAGTTTGCGGGATTCATTTTCCGTTACTTAAAACTGCAACATCATTTTGGAATAGTTTAACCATCTTTTCGTTCTAATGCATGATTACGAGGGATACTTTATGCAACGTGCTGAACGTAGCTTTTAAACAGTATTGATTTCAGCGTTATTCGCCTATATTTCCTGGTGCTTATTGCAATAACAAAAATGTTATACATTAGGATAACCAAATGTGTACGTTTATATTCAAATTTTACTCAGATATAATAAGTAATCTTTAAACGAATCAAATTGCATTTCATGCGAACGTTATTATTTTTACTTCAAACCACTTGTGTGTTAATTTGTTTCATTCGATCAAAGAACAATCAGACTGTTGATTGCTTATTACAAAAGTGATTATGTATACATTTTGACAGATGTACACAGTTATCATTTTGATATAGTACAAAACTATATTGCCTTTTATAAATGGTAATCGATTGAAAAATATGACTACACGGAATGTGTCACATGTACACATTTGCAAAACCTTAGGCTTACCGTGTAGGACTAAAGCGGATGGGCTCTATTGGTGTTTGTTTAGTCTTATACGCAAACAAACTTAAATGCTTTGGCCTTGATATATCTAGGAGATTGTTTGCTTAAACGACTGAATACATGTTATGTTTCTTATCGAGGACATTTCTCTGACTGATAAACTATGTACAAAACCCCTTTTCTCTAATTGGCAGATAAGATGTAAACCCACATTAGCAGAATGGTGCAAGCAATGAGAAAATTGTAAAAACACTAGCATCCACCAATGTGTTTAAAGCTTTTGTCAGAGGGGATCTTTTTATGCCAGAATAGTATTTGTAATTATATTAAACAAAGCATATAAAACCATTATTCACCTTCACTTAGAGAAGAATACGTCTGTATTTGCTCGCGACTGTTACCCAACTCTGTATAGTCGGACTCCGCGTCTGTCTTCGTGTGAGCACTTGCAGCTTGATTACCTGCATACGAACGTTCACAGACAATATTGGTATCTTTGAACGAATGTCAAATAATGCACAATGTACATGCCAACAATATGCAGTTCGCGGGATTCATTTTCCGTTACTTAAAACTGCAACATCATTTTGGAATAGTTTAAACATCTTTTCGTTCTAATGCATGATTACGAGAGATACTTTATGCAAATTTAAACGTATTGTAAATGGAAACCTATAGAAGTGATTAAAAAAACATGTTAAGCAAACAAGTTGCATATGTGGTTAAGAAAAATATGTACCTGAAGCAAAATGCCTTGTATTATAATATTCATGTGCATCGTTGTGCTTCTTTCTGAAATAAAAGAAAAGTGATAACAAAAAATAACAAACATTTTAATCGATAACTCGAAATTCATAATTCTTTTTATTACTTTACGGTCGAAATTAGCTTAATAAAAAGTTAATCGACACATAAATACATCTGTATTCTAGCGTTAACGTTCATGATACGTAAAATGCAGGTTGGTTTAAACGAAATCAACAACAGCACCAAACATTATTTGTAAAATTAATCCTACATAAAACAATACCCGGTATAATCATAAATAAAAATATTACATATTTAGGTCTTCAGTACTTAATAGGTTCTAGCGATATGTTGCCATCAACAATAAAACATTTAATTAACTTTACAAATTTAATTTAATCCCAAATATAAGCACTTAAATAGTAAAAGTTATTCTGTGTCACCGGCATAATGTCTAACAACTAACNTTTAACGGTCACCAGTCACTTATCCTTCAACAACAGGTACTTAAATACCACTGGGCTACGAACAGTAGTGTAATACACGAATGCACATAAATTAATCAACCACAATTATAAACATTATTTATTTATTTAACGTTTAGTAGTTTGGGGTAATGCAGTACACAATCATACTTAAAATCATCCACAGACACAAATATAAACAAGACAATAAATCACTGACACATATAAAAACAATTAAATCATAAACAACTAAATTGTAATTATTTATATCGGATTGTCATCTACGATCTTTTCGACATAGCTGTTGCAATTGTCAACAGTCTTTTCATATAGCCTAAATTATGACTATTCGAGTCCTCATATAATGCAGTCTCTGTCGTCTGAGGGAGAGCTGAAATTAAACACGGGTCGCTTCGGTGAGAAGCCCGTATATTAGCCACGGCGCTAACCGCACAGCCAGCAATGTGTCTGTGCGTTGTCATGTATTTTATACACTACTACTAGCTCCCTAGAATACACTCTTCCTGTTTGATAGCACCACATGTGATGGTTGCAGCATCTTATCTCACTTTGCTGGCTCAGTTAAGCAGTATGATTGTATTGGAATAAATTATAAAGGCAAACTTTACCATGCGCACAGTCAAAGCCCTCATAACCCGGTTTGCACTCGCATGTCCCCGATATTCGATCACATGATTTGGTTGTATTGTTCTGACACGGGCAGTCTGAAGCGCAATTCGCTCCATAGGTCATCGATTCACATTCTTGAAAACAAATTATTATATATTATATTATTATATTATATAATAAGGTATACTACTGACTTTTTAGTTCTTTATCTGTACGACATTTTGATGATTGCTCTCTTACAATTGTAGACATACAAATGCTGTAAATGTATATTTATAGACAAAAATAATTATGTTATATTAATATTTAAATAAATCATAATACGATCCCATAACAATTTTGATTTATTTTACGTATCAATGTTCAGTAGCCTTGTCCATAAACTTATATGATATGTCCTTGAACCAAGAACAAAAAATACATTTCACATAAACTAGAAAATACAGAGGCGAAATGCCTCTCCTGCCAAACAAATATCTCGCAAATATTGTTTTACTAACATCGATTGAAATGGATACAATTATTCTTGAAATAGTAACGTCTTTCGTAACTGAGTGTATAAATACACGCATACCACTTGAGTAGTACATATTCAAAGCTGTATGACTGTAAGATTGTCGAGCGTTTCGATTCAGAGAGGAGGTAAAATTATCTCAATTAAATTTACCTTTTGCTTCATAACATATGTTTGCGGTTATGTTTGCAGTTATGCTATAAAATGACGTAACGAAACCTCCAAGAGAGTCTCCTTTAAATCATGTGTAAGCCCGTAATAATATGTTTACCTTTGGAACAGTTTTCTCCTCTGTGACCTGCTTTGCATATGCACGTGCCGTTTACATGGTCACATGTCTGGTTCACATTGCACGTGCAGTTAAACTTACATGCGGATCCGAATGTGCCGTTTGAACAACCTATAACATTTATTAAAACAATATTTATTAAAGACAATTTATAAAAACCTACACTAATTATGCGTGTCATATATACTGCTGTCTATTATAACTATACTATTTTATATAATATGTTATATAACTAGAAGTTGTAGTTTTAGTAGATATTATCAGAAGAAGTAGTAGTAAAAGGAAATGACATTTTTCCAAAACATCCGTTCGTGGTTTCGTGATCTACTGTCAAAGAAATTAAAGAATAAACTAACCATAACTCACTTTTAAATATTGTTTGGGGTAATAACCCATTAGGAAGTTGTGTTCTGATCAGGAAATACAAACATAGCCCAATTTGGCTTCCCAATGCTGTAAATTGGTTTCAGTTCATCCGACGTTTAACATACGTTAAAGAAAAAAAGGTTCAATATATGTTTATATTATAAGTACCTTTTCGCAGTGTACTTCTCAAATCACATTTGTATTTTGACCCTGACATATGCATAAACAAATTAAAACGACGTGTATTACATACTTTACACGTTCCATTGCCTTTATTGGACGCCGACATTGCCATCAAATATTTATTTAAAACGACGTTCATTACCTACTGTACACGTTCCATTGACTTCGATAAATCCCGGGCAGCATATAGTGGACAATTCTGTGCTGCTCATAGACTCAACTCTGAATGCTACATGGCTTACGACTCTAGTAGATACAAACAGTGTATAAAGCGAGCTGTTGTAATTAATAAGTCAGTGTCAACGAATAGCTGGACTAGAGACGAATTAATCTGCTTTGGATTCATTTACAATTTGTATTTAATATTTAGCGTATAATATAACATTTTCGACAAATTTGATTTACAGAAACAAGTGTGTTAACAGGTTTATCTAACCTTGTTGTTTGCTTGCATTTGGACGGATTAAACAAAATATCCCAACTGTTTTCAAACACATCACAATTCGGTGTATATGTGGTCATCCTGTATTCTGTAAATGCTTTCTTGACATACGTTGTTTTCCTGATAAATAAATGAGAGTGCCATTTTTTCAACAATCTGAATCTAAAAGAATTGTAAAATGTAAAATCAAATTTAACAATGGCCACTTATCAGTTATAAACAAAGCTCGAGCATCCAACAACATTTATCAACCACACGTAAGCGTTTTTAAGACAAGTTCATATCATTGTTTGCTCGGTATTAAAAAACGCATNAAGTCAATCGAACAAACCATCTCTAAGATCAAATAAGGATTACAAGTTTATTATATAACTTTGTGCACATGAAATTCCAGTCCATCCAGGTACCTCCGAATAATTACAGGCACCGGTCTTCTTATCACACGATGCGTTATTTTCACACGTGCATTTGTAGCTACACTTAGGTCCGTAATGCATAGCGTCGCAAACTGAAAAACAGACATGATTGATGTCATAGAACACACTCGTGTATAATAATTGTCTTGTGTATAGTCTGACATGTATTTTCAGATTCATTCAAAGTCGATCGAAATCGAGTGTCCTACATATACAAAAAAAAATAAAAGAGTCGAAGATAAAGTTGAACAGACACAGACTACATGCAAAATGGACTTAAACATTCATGAAAACAACACGTCTGATTGTAAGGATATATATTTAGTTTATTTACACTATGGCCATAATTAACGCAACTTCATTTTGAAATTTAAAATTTTCATTACAATTTATATTTAGAACAAAATGATGTTTGCTTACAAACGATCCATCCACAAATAGCTTTATCGTGGAGCATCCATCAGTTTTACAGATCATTTGCTTTTACATGTAGAACAATATTTTTTACTTAATTGTTTTTTTATGAACAATGCCACATCGTATACTCAACGATTAAGGTGACGTACCAGTGTTGCAATCATCACCGCTTGTTCCAGGAAGACAGATACAATACCCGGTGCGCTGCTCACAACGTTCGAAGGTCTTGTTTATGGTACAGTTGCAGTCAATACTGCAGTTCTCACCATACCTTCCCATTTGACATCCTGAAAAACCTGTCTATTTCAATTGTAATACCGCATTATATAGTTACAACGATTTTCTAGTTCATTGCTTTATAAAACAGCTCTTGAGCATATCATGTAATTATTTTATTTTGCTCATGACGAACAAGCAAATGTCGGACTGCTGGCTACGAAATTTGAAATATAAATATTGATTTGATCTTAAAAATTTAACCCATGGAAATCATAGCTCAAAGATAACGATAATTCTCATCGGATAATACTTAAAGATAAGACTTAGATTCAAATTGGGAACTTTCGTAGCGGTGAAGCCTAATGTAAGTGTATACATTTAAATTGCTAATCAATGCTATATGATATTCGACACCAATCGTTATATATTGGCAAAGGTTTGCAGGTCAATTTGGCTTCCCAATGCTGTAAATTGGTTTCAGTGTATCCGACGTTTAAAATATGTTCAAAGCAAAAAAGGTTTAATATATGTTTATACTATAAGTACCTTTTCGCAGTGTACTTCTCAAATCACATTTGTATTTTGACCCTGACATTTGCATTAAAAATTTAAATCGACGTGTATTACCTACTTTACACGTTCTACTGCCTTAGTTGGACGCCGACTTTGGCATCAAATACTTATTAAAAACGACGTTCATTACCTATTTTACACGTTCCATAGACTTCGATAAATCCCGCACAGCATATAGTGGACAATTCTGTGCTGCTCATAGACTCAACTCTGTATGCTACTTGGCTTTCAATTCTAGTAGATACAAACAATGTTTAAAGCGCGCTGTTGTAATTAATAAGTCAATGTCAACGAATAGCAGGACTAGAGACGAATTAATCTGCTTTGGATTCATTTACAATTTGTATTTAATATTTAGTGTATAATATAACATTTTCGACAAATTTGATTTACAGAAACAATTGTGTTAACAGGTTTATCTAACCTTGTTGTTTGCTTGCATTTGGACGGATTATACAAAGAAGACCAAATTTTTTCAAACACATCACAATTCGGTGTGTATGTGTTCATCCTGTATTCTGTAAATGCTTTCTTGGCATACGTTGTTTTCCTGATAAATAAATGAGAGTGCCAGTTTTTCAACAATCTGAATCTAAAAGAATTGTAAAATGTAAAATCAAATTTAACAATAGCCACTTATCAGTTATGACCAAAGCTCGAGCATCCAACAACATTAAGCAACCACACGTAAGCGCTTTTAACGCAAGTTCATATCATTGTTTGCTCGGTATTAAAAAACGCATGGCGCTTTTATCAAATTGTTAACGAAACGAATGTTATATACGAGTACCATTTATCGATATTCGGGTCAAAATGTTATTTCAATTTACTTATTCGGTTTTAACTTTTACTAATATATCATATTACTCAATTTATATTAAAAAAAAATGAAGTTGCATATAATAACAATTGAAAAATATACGAAATGTCGGTTGAGTATACATCATAAAAGCATGCGATGTTTACTACAGTCGCAATCGCAACATACGCTTTTCGATGAAATCGATTAAACAATGTGTGTTTTAAATGAATTATTGTTTTTGCTGACATGATAAATTAGTATTTCCTTTTAAATCTACAAAAACGGAGAAATAAAACAAAGTGAATTGTCGTTATAATTAATATTATCGTGAATATGTACAATCGTATATTTTCAAAGACAACACATATATCTTTTCTATAAATGCAAATCAATTAAACAAATAATACTTACACAATTGGTCGCGTAATGTTTGTTTCCGCATTTAGGCAAACCGTGGCATCTATTCCCGTCCAAGCCCCAACAAAAAGCAGGGCGAAAAACATTATTCTTCCTTACTTTCTTAATTATTTAACAAACTGGTAAATGCTGAAATATGTGATACTCATAAACATAAAATGGATAAACAGATACGTGAAAATATTAACGTTTGTTTTAAATCGTGATACATAATATATAAATAACTGAATATTATTAAATACTAAACATTCTGACTTTACAGCAGACTGAGTATATTTTAATTGAATAATTTATATCTGTGAATCTCATACAAGTACAATTAACGAAGTAAAAACTCACAAAATTAATACTTAGTCTTAGGAATTTAGTATATGTGTGTTATTTCATCGTGCCACAGAAAGATGTTATTCTGTTTTATGTTAATTGTTCTTTTTTTTGAGTGATTATGTATTTTGCATCCCGAAGTTATTCAATTGCAGTTTAATAAACTACACATAAAAATAATAAATAAAAATAATCATTAAATAATAATATGATAAGTTCCAAAGCCCGTATTCATGATTTTGTTTATAATAACAAAGCGATGAACCAATATTCTTCCAACTGTCCGCCCATCATTTTTGTTTGTGTTTCTTCCATTTAATAAAATGCTAATGTGTGTCTCATACTACGTTTACAGTCATGAAAAAAACAACAATAAGAGGTAACGTTGCACGAATAAATAAATGTCAGTTTAAATAAACACATTATTATTTACTTACAATATAAAACATATCATGATTTATAAATGATGTCTATAATTAAACCTTACAAAACAAAATCTAAATCCGGATTGATAAACATCGACTGCCGTTGAATCATAAAAATATGATTTAAGTTTTACTGAATGTAAAATACAAATGTTATCACTGCAAACCGAAGTACACAATGTAATCCACAAAATTCACTAATCACCTGTCAGATATAACTTTTGAAATTATTTCATTATTCAGTGGCGAAACGTTCCATCATTGGGTGTTCAAACACAATACTGCCGATAATGAAACGCCATCCGTGAGATATAAACTGAATAACTTATCCTGTCAAATTGAATATAAGCATTGTCTTCTCCGAAAACATTAAACATGTCACATGTAATATGAGACTTGATTTGTGAATTGCGTTTTTGAAACGTCTCACACTTCAATAAGCGAATTATTGAAACTTAAGGAAACATGTATTAAGCACATGACGCATTCTTTCAATTTAATATTCAAATAGATTGAACACCTTAAAAAACAACTTTTAAACAATACATAGTAACCAAATTTGCTGTCCACGATGTTAATGTGACACTCACTTACATCTAAATATTGACTACACGCTAAAAAATCTTGTTGACTTTAAATATAACTTCCTCCTTTGAAACTTTAACTTCTTTCGAGACGCTTGGGCGGTTTTATTGCATTCAAGCCTTTGTGACTCGCGATGAATAGATTTGCACGTGAAAGAAATATGATATGCAAAATTTAAAGCATAAACTTTCCGTTTATTTACCTTTGTTTCGAATACTTTCAAGAAAAAGTCTTTATAAATTGAAACATTACATTATGATGTGTTGATTCAGCAATAAGAGGTGGCATAATATCTATAAATGCTATTGTTTGATCTTATTATCCGGTGAGCATAATAAAGTATTAACAGTTATACATATTAAAAAACTGTCCTTACATTCACTTCATTTACACTACCTATTTTACCCATTAACAAAAAAAGAGTACCACCAACACACAATTTTGATGTGAATCTATGTATATTCGGTAATTAAGCATATGGTAAACACTTTTTGAATTACTTGTTCCATTACTTAATGAACAATATTTGACAACTTATATTTACCAATTAATGAATTGACTGTTGAAATCACGACATTATTTTTTTCTTCGAGGTTTAGTGTAATTCAATTTATAAAATATAATTATATATACAATTTCAGTTTTGTTACTTTACTGTATTCAAGAGTTGTTGTGTGTATAGTGTAATCGAAGCCGCATATGCAAACTTATTGCAAAGAATATACAGTCAACTGTTGATTGGATGAATTTAAAGCGCACAGTAATACACAAAAACTCTAGTCCTTACAGACTTTCTTTGCGTTTAGATAATGTTGTATTAAACGTGTTCACATATTGTTTAACTAAAAAGATTGATACGTCGAAAAAGGCATGTACTTTTGTGCATTCAGTTTTGAGATAAGTTGTTGAGGGTATGGCGAGTGCTTTACCGAGTGAGATAACCGGACCGTTAACATAACTAATCACCAAAGCTAAGTTCAGTACAGTAACATTCTCCACTTACACGCTCAAATTCGAGTCACATGGATCAGTGCCAAGCTGATCTCGACGAACCCACGGTTAGGTTCCTTTGGAGAACTATTGATCTGCGATTCAATCGAAATGAAACGGGTTTATGCCATCGCTCAGACTAACCATTTAATAATCTATGTAATGAAACTCTAGCCCTACTAGGCTACTAAGGTCACCTCTAAAAATATGCACGTGTAACATTTTACAAGTAAGGTTGCATGTTCAAATCGCATTACATTTTATTCGGTCTAGTCCTTAATGAATTATTAAGCCCTGACACCCAATTATTTAAAGCAAATTCATCATTCAATCTCATCGTTAGGACTGATAGAAATATATTATCATCACCGACACATTGATTAAACCATACATATTGAAGACCAGAGATTGCAGCCATGATCAGACAGATTCCCCAATGTTTCTTTACAGCTGATTTTCATACCAATTTATTGAACATATTAAAAATATTTAACCATTATCTAACTTCCTTTACGGCTGTCATAGAACGGAGAGTGGTTCTACCTAATTCACCATAAACAAAATTGTTTTGATTTTGTATAGGCAATATAACATTATAAAACAAATCAAGTTAAGATTTAACAGACATTGTAAGATATTAACTGCACGTGTTTCAAAGGTAGAAGGAAAACATCAACGGTCGGTTAACACAATTGCCGAATTTTCCTTAATAAAAGAAACTGTGATTTCTTCCAACTTTTCTACAAATTATTGTCTATCTTTTACAAGAATAAACACTTGCACGTGGCTTTGTGTTTCTATGTTATAGAATTACCATCCGTATATCGCGGTATCAGGATGACAGGCGATACCAGGAAACATTAGACAGCTGTTGAGCACGTATTGGGATTGCTATCTTGTATCGTGTTTGACGGAATGATCCTCGAAGTTCATAACAGGTTTAATTCCTTAAAAGTCATACTGTTGAAGATATAAAGCGAGAGCAATTAAAGAAATATCATAAAGTCAACAAGTGTTTATCGAAATGAATTATCTAGTCAGCAAAGAAAACACATGAAAATTTAATTAAAAAATATTTACGATGTGCACATCTTTCAGTAATATTGTACTTACATACTCGAAAAAGGGACTGTGCAAATGAAGAGGGCATCGAGGGAACAATGTCTTCAATAAAGTTTAGTTATTTCATTTACGTCTTATATAAAGCTAATTTCTGTCTTGTTAAAGCATGATCAGTGAATAATAAATCCATAAGTTTGACGTAAAGTCTGTTTAAGTTATATTAATAGGATCCATATACAATACTATAAGGCAAACCTAATTGTTGTTAGATAAGAACTCGCTCTATTGGATCTTCTAAATGAGTAAAAACGAGTGTGATTTGTTTAATTATTCGCAATATTTCAATATTCATATATCAGCAATCTTCAGTAGTTGCATTTGCAAGTTATAGTCCTACTACATTTAACTATTTATAATGTAGGGGGCAAAAACAAATATCAGATAAACACAAAATATTTGAAGTGGTACCTTTAAAGGACCTTTTTGTGAATATAATTGCAGTTGTATTGGACATCATCTATTGACAATAAGGTCACTGACTAATGCTTTTCTCAACAACTTAGAACACCACTAAAGCTGTTTTTCTTTTTACGAAATTATATTTAACACTTTAAAGTAACCATGTGCTTATCATCAGCTATGTAGCATTATTTTCAATTATTTAATTGTTTTTTGTATTCTTATCAAATTTGGTGTACAGACTAGCCAGCAATTAAATATTTACTGTAGAATCAATCCGACCATACACTCCTCATGAATCACGAAACACTTCTTAATTGGCACAATCATAGACTTGATTTAATAATAACACAATTATTATTCATTATTAACTTTTCTAAACTTCACTACGCAAATATTTGACATTTAAACAAACACTTACTTGGCACGAGATACATTATTTCCATATAATGTTCAGCATCAAGTGTAAACTAGTATCCTCTAAAACATACACCAGTTAGTTTATATGCAATATGTTCATAGCACACTTCCCAACATTAAAATATTACTTAAACTACAATCACAATATTGTTGAAGCGAATGTTACTTACTCCTTCGAAACTGAATCACTCGTGTGGGTGCGATGGGCTCATATTTCAATACCAATGTGTATTTAAAGGGACTGTAAACCACGAATGACGAAACAAGAAAAGTTCTTAAATACCGTATTTTTTTACAATTATTAGTTTATATTGATTAAAATATCATGACTGTCTACCAGGTAACTACCAGTTAACTATAAATAACGCAAGTAGATTGATCATCATCGTCACGTGGTAAACCCAGGAATGCAAATTGTGCATGCGTAGTGAAGTGTATATATTTTATATAAAATGATCAATCTACTTGCGTTATTTATAGTGTGTATATCGTTATGTCACCTATTTTTGCGATGTACTTTCGATTTCACATCGCGAAATTGTATTACCGAATATACTGAAAATATGAACTTTGTTCAAGTAATGTTATATACCAGTCGTGATATTTTAATCAATATAAACTTATAATTGTAAAAATACGGTATTTTAGAACTTTTTTTTTTCGTCATTCGTGGTTTACAGTCCCTTTAAAATATGCAAGGTTAAGTAAAATGCATAAAAAACCAACACGTTTTCTTTCAAACAAATCGGGCGTGAAGCAAATTTGACACTGCGGACGCAATACTTTTTTCATTTAACAATTTTTTAGGCGAATCCGACGAGCATCCACTCAATTTGTTGTGGCCTCACTTAGTTCAACCACATGTGTCAGTTAGTGACACCCAACAGAGGTTGGGTGATAATGGCCTCATAAATAATTTCCTGACCGATCATTTTCTGATTTATGCGGCCGGGCCCGGATTCATCCGTAATGGGAAATACAAACTATTAATATAAAATATAAATGAGAAAACATGGTATGCACAATTTTAAGAACAAAAACAGTGGAGAAACTGATAAAAACACCACTGTAAATCTGAACTCTGTTAAACCATCAACTTATTATGAATTATAAAATCTTATTACATATTCAAGAAGCATGCATTTTATCAACAACACTTGTAGTTCGACTCATATTACCTTGACGTTAATTGCATGTAATTCATCGACTGAGATTTTAGAGCATGTTTCTTCATGTAAATCATTAAAGTAAAAGTATATTGATATATTTGTAACACAAACATAGGAAACAGCCATTTTCAATAGACGTTTGGAGCTATGTATACGCCTAGAAACAAACGCAATGACGAATACATGTTTGTGTTAAAATCGAACCGTATTGGCGTTGACGGAAAATGGGTTGTTTTAGACAATTGAACATTCGAACTATAATTTTTTCCGGGTTCTTAAATTTGTTTATTTTGTGTTTTTGTTCGCACGCCTGAACATCTATCTGCCTGGGAATCTCCAGAAATAATCTTGTTCGTATGGCCTTATGCTAAAGACACAATTCAAGTATGACAATAAACAAATATCAATAAATCCAAAGGTATGAGATTCACAGTAACTTGTCTTATGCACTGCGATTCCACACAATACGATCTCAAAAACATGATTTTTCAAATAAAATACATATAAAGTGAACCTTTATCTTCATCAGCATTATAGAAAACTCTTTCTCTAAAAAAGCCCCATACGGCACGCGTCTCAAATAGCCTCTGTCAGCCAAAATCGAGCTCATGGCCTACGCGTGTTGCTTAGCTTCTTATCCCGGCAGACCATGTTCTAACTGACCGGATAAGTGTTGCAGACGGGTCTCTGGCGCCTTAAAACCAGCTGCTTCGGGCTCGTCATCCGAACGAAAACTCTGATCTCAAACCTCCGCTGCCTTGCGGCATACCCATCCATGGGAAAGGCTAGAGGAGTCAACCTCGACATCTAATCCGGAGCCGGAGTCCCTAATGCAGTTTGACCCTGTTGTCAATGTCACTCTGGCCACTCCTGCGACAACGCTGGTGCCAAGCTCTATCGGTCTACCGTTCCCGAGGATCCATCAACTGCGTAGAGAGGGGGTCCTGACGCATGAGAAACACAGGATCTTTATACTTTCTTGCCTAGGCTTGCGCCCTGGAGAGGTCACTCCAGCTTCGTATCACAGCGATGAAACCATCACGGGGTGGGGGGCAGTAGTCACGGTTTATAAGTCCAATATCGTTTGGCGAAGAGAAAGGACGCCACGGACTGACTCCGACGGTGGGAGAGACCGCCATGTCTCACTGGTCAGCTACCACCCGCCTCAAGCTGGGCAATCCCCAGTCAATAAGATGCTGACCCGCCAAAATCCACCTGCTTCAATGGTTTCTTGGAGCTCAGTGTGTATGCAGGCCAAGCGGATGAAAAGCAGGCACCAGGAAAAACAAAGAAAACTGCTAAGAAGTCTCCAGCACTTCGTTTTGCAAGCTGAAAAGTGAGAACCATGTGCCCTGTCTCTGATGACTTGCTCACCATTGATGACTCCAGGAAGACCGCTATCATCGACAGAGAATGTACCAGAAAGGACATTTGCATCGCCGCTCTCCAAGAAACTAGACTATCATCTAGCGGTTCCCTTAGGGAAGAGAACTTCACTTTCTTCTGGAAGGGGAGGGACACAGAACAGCAACGTTAGCATGGAGTGGGTTTTTATTTAAAAAAAAAAAAACTTGCTTGCATCCATTTACCCACCCCCCCCCCGCCTAATCTCAGCAGCAACTCTCATCTCTATCTTCATCGTCTATGCACCTACTCTATGTGCTTTGACGAAGAAAAAAAAACTTTCTACGATCAGCTGGACAATTTGCTGGGCGGGATTCCCAAGGTTTAGCTCATCTTGCTCCTCGGTAACTTCAATGCCAGAGTTAGGACAGAACATCAGTTATGGCAGTCCTGCATTGGACACTATGGAACTGGGAAAATAAACAAAAATGGACAGAGATTGCTGGAGCTCTGCTCTTATCATAACTTATGCATCACTTACACCTTCTTCCAGTCTAAACCCCAACACAAGGTTTCTGGATGCACCACAGGTCCCGAAGGTGGCACCAACTCGACCTTGCCATCACCAGACGCTCCCTACTGAGCAACGTAATAGGAACACGCAGCTATAGCAGTGTAGACTGCGACTCAGACCAAGCTCTAGTATGCAGCAAGATGAGATTCTTGCCTCGCAAGCTACATCGCTCCAAAACCCAGGTCGGCTCCGTATCAACACAGCTAGGGTTGGTGATCGTCAGCGCAGGGAGGAATTGGTAACAAGCCTTGAGAAATCCCTCAAAGACCTTCCTGAGCAGGGTGCTGTGGGACGATAGAAGTCCATCAGTGAAACCGTCTGCAATGCCGCCATTGTCGCCTTGGAAAGGAGGGACAGAATCCTGACTGGTTGACTTGAACCAGTCTTTGCAACCAAGCGCTCAGCTCTTTTCGCCTACAAAAAGTGTCCATGAGAGAAGACGCTCTCAGCTTTGAGGGCGGTACGGTGCAATGTTCAACGTATGCTCGATGCTTCGCCAATGACTACTGTCTGCAGCTGTGCAACGCTCCCCCGACTGTTGGAATGTGCGTGGTGTGTACGACGGTATCAAACAAGCAGTTGGCCCCGCGGTCAAGAAGACCGTCCACTCAAGTCCTCCACTGGGGAGACAATCACTGACCGCGACCAACAGATAAGTAGATGGGTGGAATAGTTCTCAGAGCTATATTCTTGTGTAACTGTTGTCACCGAACTCGCCATCAACGCCATCCGTGACCTGCCTGTAATGGAAGAGCTTGACGCCATTCCCACTGTTGAAAACTTGCCAAAGCCATCGACTCGCTGAGCTGTGGCAAAGTCCCTGGAAATTACGACATCCTACCTGAGCCAATCACATGCGGCAATACCATCCTTTTTCCTCCACTGCATAATCTTCTGCTTTTGTGCTGGGAGGAAGGCGCAGTACCACAAGACATGCGAGTAACCACCATAGGTACCCTATACAATAACAAGGGAGACCGAAGTGACTGTAACAGCTACAGAGGCATCTCTCTGCTGAGTGGTCGGGAAGGTCTTTGATCGCATAATCCTAAATCGACTGCAGACCCTTGCAGCAAGGATCTTCCCTGAGTTCCATTGCGGCTTCCGCGCCGGCAGATCAACCACCGACATGTTCTTTACTGTACATCAAGAAAAGTGCAGAGAACAAGGTGTGCCTCTTGAAGAAGATCGGTTGTCCCCCCCCCAAGCTGCGCAGCATGGTGATATCCTTCCAAGAAGGCATGAAAAGAATTGTCAATTTCGACTGGTCATCCTCTGAACCATTCCCAATCGCCTCGTCAAGCAGGGTTGCGTGCTCACACCTACCTTGTTTGGCATCTTCTTCTCGGTGCTGCTGAAGTATGCTTTTGACTCGTGTACTGATGGCATCCACATTCACACAGGGTCTTATGGGAAACTGTTCAACCTTGCTCGGTTGTTTGGTCAGAACAAAAGGGACCGAAGTCCTCGTGAGAGAGATGCTGTTTGCGGACGTTGCTGCACTTGCCACAAATACAGACGAGGCCCTTCAGATGCTCACATAGACCTCTTTGCTAAGGCATGTACAGACGTTGGGCTTACTGTCAGCTTAAAAGAGACAAAAATCATGGGCCAGGATGCCAGCAACGTACCCTGCATCAAGATCGGGGACTTTACCCTGGAGGTGGTTAACGACTTCACCTACCTTGGGTCCACCATCAGCCGAGACCTCTCAGATACAATGATGCCTGCAAGAGTGACTTCAAAGCCTGCGGCATCGCAACAGACACCTGGGAGACACTTGCCGAGGATCGCACCGCCTGGCGACAGTCCATAGATAGAGGCATCGAAGCAGCTTAGGCATGCAGATCCGAGCAAGCAACTCGAAAGAGAAACCTGCAATAAGCGCGCGCCGCCCTTTCCCCGACTACAAGCCCCCTTGTGTGCGCAATTATTTTTACAACTTCCTGGTGTAAATTTCAATCACATACAGTACTAATTTTTGAAGCTTACATGATGTTACCAAACGCCATAAACAGCCATAAACACTAGTTTTGTCCAATTAACATTGGATATATCGATTTCTGACCAATTCCACATTCATTTACTTTCACATAAAAGATAAATAACAAAGAAAAACTAACCTTGTTGTAAGCAGGAAGTATAGCCGATAATTGCAACGGTCGTCTGTTGTCTTGGGTTTCGAGTTTTAAATCAGCTTAGATAAATGTACACTATCGAAAGATAATCCATCCGTGTTTCGCTTGATTTCCTTCGAGACTTCGGCTTAAAAACTATCGCCCATGTATACTGTGTTAAAAGTATCGGACTTAAAAAGCACAGTATGTGTGCCCAACTTTGTTATTTTAATTGCTTTAATAATTGCTTTAATATTTTCTCCCAAACATTCTCGTGCATTTATATATTCATAAAAAAGTTCTGATTTATGCAAAACAGAGATTCAGTACATTGTTCGTTGTGTTAATAAGGAACATAACCTTAACTTTAGCAGTTACGTTTTATATAATTGAGTAAATCTCTTCCAGAATGTAGGTATTTTAAGTGGCTTTTGCATAATGAAAGTATCTGAATGCATCGTGACATGGTATATCATTACTAAGTAAGTAACTTGTATCAAGCAGACTGTTTAGACCACATACAACCGCTTCGTTCACTTTAATACCAGAAAGTGTGGTGGAGACTATATATATATTTAAATTCCGACGCATACAATAACTTAAACGTGGATACTTGAATATGTGGAAAAAAAATTAAGACATACTCTACTAGAAAAGCAGTGAATGGCTGAATGAACACCAATAATTAGTGAAGTATTACACCTGTTGTATTTGTTTGTGCTAAACTCTTTATTGTAGACATTAATTTTAATTGTCATCACTTAAGTAGTATCACGATAAAACTAGAGCCTACCGACATTCAAGTGGGATTCGTTTAAATGGGCTTGCTTGCTCAAAACTTTAACGGCCACTTAAGCTAACAGCCGGTAAGTTTTTTTATCAAGTTATTTATGGGACTTATTTGTTAACCCTATAATGTAAATAATTACTGTAGACATGTATGTTTGCTCGAATAACTAAAAATGTTTTATAAGAACATTGCTTTCAAAATTAATTGTATTTGGGTCTGAAGTCAAGACTGTTACCTTAACAAGCCGTTAGGGTTTTGAGCAACTGGGCCCTGATAGGGACGTGGAGTTAACACGTGCTGTAATGTTAATACAACTGCTCGCATGTCTGATTTGACCTGCGTAAAAGTAATCATTGCAGAATGTTTTCTGGCAAGTATAAACACTTCTTTAGCAGTAGCTAAATAGCACGTGACTACTGTTACATTACAATTAATAACCTAATAATTCGTTATAATTCGATTTTTGGCAAAGGGACTTTGTTTCTCCGCCATCTTTTATGCATTTGTTAAGGGTAAAATTAACATTTCACTTATCATTGTTTTTTTTTATTAACATTTCTTCTTTTCTCGGAAAAAAGCTTAACAAACATTCAATTTTAAATTATAGACACAATACCTATTTTTAAAAGTACCATTATAAATTACCACAATATAAAGTGAGACAGAAAAGAGGTTATGAAACGCTAGTGATTTAATACAAACATTTAGGGTTAATCAAAGTTTAGAAGCACATTGACCAAATTAAAACGGAACTTAGCAAAACAAGTCTTGTCTTAATACATTCTAGTGTGACATTCAGAAACACAACCAGGTTTGTACACATTATGTTGTATAAACGCGTATCTCTCTAATGATAATCCACGTTTTGTGAGACTTTGACGACACAATTCGCAAACACTTAACTTTCGGAGGAATTACAGTTCCCGTTGCCATTGTATCAGCATCCCCTTCAATTAACATTAATAATTTGCTGAAACTTGATCCACACGACCGTTTTTCATCTTTGTTGGCTGGTACGGACGATTCACTACGCGAATAATATAGTTCCCCTCCTTGTATGAAATCCTTGCGAGTCACACTGTCCCCGGACATAACTACGATTCGGGTAATATTTTGTGCTGCTTTGAATTCTATATTAACTATAACGTCGTTTTGTTTTGCATTCAATGCCCAGAAAAAGGTTGTCATCTTATTGTCGTAAACAAATATAGGCGCATATTTGTCATACACGTCAAGCGATGTGCTCACAAAGGCTTCAGGATTGTCACCAAAGGGAATGTAGTCCGTTTCAAAACTCGCGTTGGCAATGTCCTTAAAGCTCCTATCAATAGACGGCATGAATTTGTTCTTCAGCGAAGAAAATCTACCAACGTGCTGAAATAGACTGACATTAGAATGTAAAGGATGAGGTTGTCTGTTAGCTATTCTGACAGAACCAAGTATTAAGTCACCGGGCGCTTCGTCAAAATATTTTATCAAGTACGAAGCAACGGTTGGAAGATCAGAGGATCTGAAAAGTTTACCAATAAATCCCAGCCTAGAAAACTCTAAAACAAACCACTCCGGGTGAGCTTTATTAATGAACACTTTCATTTCTTCTATAAAACCGGCAGCGGCGATAACATCATCTTCGAGCTGCACATAAAAATCGCTTATGTTTCGACTAAAGGACATCAGAAACGCAAAATCGAGATTTTGTTTGGCTCGCCATTTCAATCTGTCCCGACTGTCTTTGAACGTTTCCTTAACAGCTGTAAGATTAGGATACATTGCGGGCTGCGTTTGTATCACTATAAGAAACCCGGAATTTACATATTGTTCATATTTCTCTACTAAAGCATCACCCACGTTATTATTATGCTCCGTATCAATATCACACAGCAGGACCACAAGGACAGTCTCCTCTTTGTCCGCGACCGAGGTGTTGTTGATCAAGGAGTCGACGGTGTCATATAAATACACCTTTCCAGCATTTGGACGATTAGCTGACGGAATGCCGATGGTGAATGTGCCTATATAATAATGTGATAATATGAATTATGTAGTCAGGCCACATTAAACATATGCATGTTAAAATGATAAATAAGGAAAATTGAACCTGTAATGTAAATAACAAAACGAAGCCATTTCCAAGGTTAAATTACCTTGCTCATGACATGAATTCTAATCAGATAAATGATTCGTTTAGCCGTTATGTAAATAATGGTAGGTGTTTATTTTAATCCAATTCGCCATATGAGGCACATGAGGATAAACAAAAAGAAAACAAACTGAAAATGCAAAAAAAAACACTTTAAAAACATATATACATACTGGTTAAGGTAATTGCCACGTTAGCCCTATTGAAATTCAATTCGTTTATTGGTTGTCATATGGTTTGGGTACATGCATTTAGGTGGTCAACTGCTATTGTTAATCATTTAATTGTCTCATTTTACCAGGGTTCAGGATCAACGGGGTTCATAGGGGTTTACACAGGGGCTTGATAGAATGCACGACGTTCAGAAATTTTATGTTTGCAAATATCTCAAGTCATCAAAATACATTTGCAGAAATCTTTAGTGCATGCAAGACAGTTTTTCTTGCAGGTTGTTTCGATCTCGTAAGATTTAAAAATAAAACTTTGAAAATGTCTGAAATCGGTTCCAAAATTTCACGTTCCGTGAAGCATAACCGTGAACATCAGTTCTGTACACATACAATATTTGTGTAAATTTCACGTTGCGTGAAGCATAACCGTGTTCATCAGTTCTGTACACATACAATAGTTGGCCAAAACAAAGGCTTATGAAATAAAGCAATTATGATGTATTTCACATTGTCAGAAGCAGCATAACAAACTGTCTTTTATGCACTAGTTGAAATTCTTAAAAATTGTTTAAAAAGTTTTGTTTTAATCACCACTTGGTGGTGTGTTTACATCCATTAACGTTTAGTTGTGAACCCCACAACGTAACGTGATCCTGCACCCTGTATACATTCGGTTAACAATCCAGTGACACATTCTTCTGACCCGATATACGAAACTAACATGACACATCCACTGATTAACAGCCTAGATCCTTTCCATGTTGATTTTATTAGTTTCAAACAAAATCAAACGTCCAGAATTGCAAACATTATTTTGAGTCAAACCCAAGGAAACTTTATATTGCCAGTCTATAAGAATGCCACAAGATAAACTTCCGTTTATAGACCTGTTTACACTATAAAGTGCTTCTCAGTAATGAGTAGAGTCTACCCCGGTAGTTTTTAGTTGTTGTCATTATTTTTACTTTTGCTATCATTTATAGCATTACAACTGCGTTACTGGGTCACAAAACAGTCTTTAATCTTCAGTACATTTGCGCATTGCCCTTCTCAACAACAGTATAACAAAACGATTAACACAATATAACATCTCAAAGCCCAATTCACACTCAAAATCAACGAATATGTCGTAAAATATTTCGTAAAATAAAATTAACCCATAAAAATCAGTTTTCCTTATAGTGATGGCCCAAATTTAAACGCTAGATGTGGTCTAGTAATATAGATTTAAAAAGATACACAGGGCTCTTTTTATCTTATGTGTGACAATATATTAAACATATGTTCATGTACCAAGTTAGTGTATGAATAGATGCTGTTGCGGGAAATTAAAATGGAATATATTGTGACACACAAAAATAAAAAATAGCATTTTGTATCTCGTTAAATCTATGTTACCATAACATTAATATTCGTTGATTTTGAGTATGCATGTGACTTAAAGTTATATTACCCTTGTTAAAAATGACGAACTAGTACATACTTTTTATTTAAAACACACTCACATTTCAACAAAAAGAAACTAAAAAACAAAAATTAAGGAAACAGGTGTTTGAGAAACCCATTTCTAATACCTCGGCCCAGGGCTGAATGATTTAACAGATTTGAACAAATTTAATATAAGGGAATGTATTAATTTACATAAGTGCATTTCAAAAACTAATAAAAAGAATGTTTTGAGAATTAAAAAAATAATAATAAAAATAAACTCCACCCACTTAACTTTCAAAGAAGTGTTTTTTCATTCCAGACAGGACTGACGGACTGTCTCAAATTATAAATTGTGTCTGTGATGAAATTGACTATTCCTCAAACATGTATGTTCATCATGCTTCTCAAAGTTAGCAGCTTGAGGAAGGGAGAAAAATGTTATGTAATGGTTATTTTTCGAAATTGTTTTCAATCACCCCTGAAACAATAACATTACTTACAATTTAATGTAAACATTGTTTTCTCGCTTTAAATTATTGATACCAAAAAAACTCGGTACGAAGTTAATTGGGTACGAAATGCACATAAAGGTCGAAGCTGTAGTTTGAATCATAAAGCTTATTTACAACTGTAAAAAGTGGTGTACGTCATAAAATAGACTGAATTCATAGCCGTGTTATCGTCGATTAGTAAATCATTGTTTTATTATCTGGTTGTGGCTTTGTTTATCATATTAAGTATCCTCTTGCACGTAAACTACATTTAATAAATTATCGCTTTGTTTGTATAAGATTAGATTGCAGCATTTACGCTATCTGGTATTAATGCATCGCAAGTTTATTATCTTGTTTGTTAAGTAAAACTGGAGTAATTAAATGAAGCCGCTGACAATTGTTTGACTCAAGTTTGATAAATTGTATATGTGTGTTTCGGCGTTTTGCATTGCGATATACTTTTGGGAATTGGTCATGTGCCATAAAAAGAACCCAGTGCTGCAATACGATGTTACTCCTCACTGTGCACCTCACGTTTGGCTTTTTCATTGTATGCATTTTTTCATGCATATAATCTGTGTATACAAACAAACAGAAGTACGTTTTTTCACAAAAGCTCGTTTCTATAGTTAAAACAATGATGCCATGAACGTTGACATTGTTTTAAACAGTGAATAACTAATGACATAAGCTTTGATGCATGCTTTAAACTTACACAAGATATAATATTGTGTTAGGAAACAATATAGGACTAGTAATTGAAAAAACATTAACATGCTTCTCTTATACACGTACATATATAGCTAGTTGGTATCATGCTTCTCTTATAGACGTACATATATATAGCTTATTGTAATCATGCTTCTCTTATACACGTACATATATAGCTAGTTGGTATCATGCTTCTCTTACACACGTACATATATAGCTAGTTGGTATCATGCTTCTCTTACACACGTACATATAAAGCTAGTTGTTATTATGCTTCTCTTACACACGTACATACATAGCTAGCTGTTATCATGCTTCTCTTACACACGTACATATATAGCTAGTTGTTATCATGCTTCTCTTACACACGTACATATATAGCTAGTTTTTATCATGAATCTCTTATAGACGTACAAATATAGCTAGTTGGTATCATGCTTCTTTTACACACGTACATATATAGCTAGTTGTTATCATGCTTCTCTTACACACGTACATACATAGCTAGATGTTATCATGCTTCCTTTACACACGTACATATATAGCTAGTTGTTATCATGCTTCCTTTACACACGTACATATATAGCTAGTTGTTATCATGCTTCTCTTACACACGTACATATATAGCTAGCTGTAATCATGCTTCCTTTACACACGTACATACATAGCTAGATGTTATCATGCTTCTCTTACACACGTACATATATAGCTAGTTGTTATCATGCTTCTCTTACACACGTACATATATAGCTTGTTATTATAATGCTTCTATTTCACACGTACATATATAGCTAGTTGTTATACCTTTCCTGGCTCTCCTTTTCCCCGAGATTATTTGAATGTCCTTCTGTGGTTCCAGATATACCTCTTTGTCTGCTTGCGGAGCAATTCCTTGGTGTGTGTACCCTAGCAAAACAACAGATCCGATTTGAATCTGTACAATGCATGGGTGTGGCCAGTTTTTACCAAAAGGTCATGTTAAAGCACGTTAGGATCCCAAATAGCTTTAACTCATTCTTTTTTTTAAGAACAAATTATTTAACTTAGTAAACATGTGTATAACATAAATAAAAATAAACCATTTACTGTTACAAATATATCTTTATTTTAGTGACGTGGATTATTAAAATATCAGTTTCTTTAACGAATAATGCAACGTAAGTATTCAAACACTAGTTTAACAAATACATGTACATATCACTTACCGTACGCCTCTAGCTGCAGCTTAATCTGCATTCCAATATACATAAGTAAAAGAAAAACGCCAAATTTAACATATATACCCGTTCTTTTGAAAAGCACTTGCATTTTAAAATGCCCTTACTGTTATAAGCGGCAACTAAACGAAAGTTAGCCCCATACAAACATTTGTTCAATCGAACGTCTGAATCAGAAGACGATTTATTGCATAAGGTTCCGGGGAAAGTCGATGTATCACGATTGCCTATCTTATGGACGTTCCGGAGATAGTCGATTTATCGCGATTGGGTTGTGATTTAAGGGAGCTAACGCATTTACAGACCTGTCAAATCTGATGGGAATAAGAAAATTTAAAGAGGCTTAATGTTGTTGTTTTTTTAATTACTTAAAAGATTTTAATGATTATAGATATTTTACATATAACATTTGCAATACGATGCAATACAATAACTGCGTGGTCTCTTTTCTCACAATTGTTAAATGAATAATTCATATAATGATGGTACGATGTACTGTTTACATTAAAATAATAGATCACTGGTGAATTCTAACATAACTAATGACGTGTATTCAGTACGTATGGCCCGTATTTATACTGACTAAAATAACATAGGCTGCAGTAGAATGAGTCAACTTAACCTTTACAATTTCATTTATAATAGTTAAACATACGCTGAACCTTTACAATATAACTGTCAATGTTGTCAGTAGAGAATTTAACCACATTTTGAATTATATCATTAATTTTAAAAAAAGTGTACTAATACATGAACTAATGGTCAAAGAACGTTTGTATAATACTGCCAACACATGCATGTATCTGAATACGATCTGTGCATCAGTACAATTAGTTGAAATATATGCCGTATTGTGTAAAAACACTTGCGTTTCAAGAAAGTGGTGATGTTTCAGTTGTCCATAAAATGAAATGTAATTCCCACGAATGATTTCCCGATACGATCCCGTAATTGTAGTACGTGGAGGTTTCCAAGATGCTCTGACATATCACGATCATATTTAGAGTAGTCTACAATGCCATTCTACCGACACATGTCGACATAACGTGATGAGTCGTTCAAGCACGTGGTTTTGTGGTTTTCCAAATCGAACGTGGGAATATCTGTATAATTGTTTTGTCCAAAATGGTAACCAAAAGGTCATTAACCGGGCGGATTCGTAGGTAACGACCGAAAGAACAAACACAATATCCTAATGGCTGATTGAAAAAGGGCATTTATTATAAAAGTGCCTTAAACACATTTCTAAATAGCATAACGGGCGGTAAAAACACGCCCAAGAGAGGTACATTGTATCTCCAAACAGGTACATGTATATAAAAACACGTACTCAAAAAGTATACAAATGAAAAAAAAAACGTTAAATGCGTTAGAAAAATGAAACAAGATGAACATGCTATATAGTTATACATACACTTGCAATGCCTATTGTTATAACGTCACAAATTCGATGCCTAAAATATTGGCTAAAAATAATACACATGCCCGACACCAGATACGTAAAAAATGCTCAAATTTCTTAATGAACACAAACATGAATCTCTTCTTTAATTGGGCCAATGAAATTAGGGACTTACTAAGCAAAAATGGATTCCAGTACATTTGGGTGAACCAGCATGTCTCAAACCCACTCAAATTTATAAATGAATTCAGAGAACGGGCTAAGTCCCATTACTTACAGAACTGGTGGAGTATAGTATAGACAACTCCCAAATTGGAACTATACAAACATATTAAGTCCGAATACGAACATGAAGCATACGTAGACATCCTAGCTGTGCGCAAATTTAGGCGCAGTTTTGCACAACTTTCCGGAACTCTTCCGATATAAATTTAAACTGGCAGATATCGCGGTATAACTAGAGAACAACGGTTTTGCCCAATTTGCCCAATTTGCAATACTGCTGAAATAGAAAACGAATTACATTTCATATTAAAGTGCCCTGTATTGCATGACATCTGAAAAACATACATACAACGTAAATTTTTCATAAACCCAAGTATACACAAATTGTGCATATTGTTGTCAAGTAAAAATGAACAGACAATAAAACAAACTGCTTCTTACATTGTTAATGCACTTGAAACGCGAAGATTAATTCTTGAGCTTTGATATAACCTAGTTTCGTGGGTTTCCACAAGACTTAGCTCTCTTTAAATAATTGTAAAAATGTACTTATGTTTAAAATGTAGTTTCCTACCGACAAGTCCTATATTTTGTTTCGATAGGGCCTACTACTCGGTATACCATTTATGTCAATTTATTGTAGGCCCTACCCATATAACCTAAATTCCGCTTTACAATTTTATGAATCCTATACGCAGGTTTCTATGATATTTGTGGGTTATATGCAGGGGCTATAATTTTGTATATTTACTTTATAACATGTGTATGTTTCTATGTATCATATATATAATTATATATATGTGTATATTATGTATATTTTTGTGTATGTATGTATATATATATATATATTTTCGCTCTACAACATGCAAATGTTGTACAATGTTTTAGCATACTATTGTTAAGCATCGTTTACCACTTGATTTTATGCTTACATGTTATTATGGCATACCAAAGGGGTCTAAACTTTAACTTCTGCTGCAGCAGAAAAAAATGCTGCTCGAGCAGCAATTTGCTGCTCGAGCAGCATTTTTTTCGCTGCAGCAGAAAAATCGTGCTCGAGCAGCATATATTTTTAGATTAAGCCCTTGAACCCGTCAGTCAAACAAGTTTGAGCTTACAAACGGACGACATAAGCTACCTCTACGGAAACGAAATAGACCTGACAATTATTGGCTGATGCCATAATCTAAAAATAAATGCTGCTCGATCAGAATTGTTCTGCTGCAGCAGAAAAAATGCTGCTCAAGCAGCATTTTGCTGCTACAGCAGAAACAATGCTGCTCGAGCAGCAACTTGCTGCTCGAGCAGCATTTAAATGCTGCTCGAGCATCATTTTTTTCTGCTGCAGCAGAAGTGAAAAAAATGCTGCTCGAGCAGCAAATTGCTGCTCAAGCAGCATTTTTTTGCTGCAGCAGAAAAAAAATGCTGCTCGAGCAGCAATTTGCTGCTCGAGCAGCATTTAAATGCTGCTCGTGCAGCATTTTTTTTTCTGCTGCAGCAGAAGTTAAGGTTAAGACCCCTTTTGTATCCCATATGTTATGCCATCCAATTGTGCACACACCATTGTCTTGCATGGATTGTAATATATGTGTGTCAGGGGCCGGAGGCCTATATCACAAATAAACAAACTTGAAACTTGAAAGTACACTTACAGACAGTACACGAATCATCCATATGGCGGAGAAGCAGTGGTGGTGGGTGTTTATCGCAATAAATGGTGAGGCAGCTGCCTTATTTAAAATCCGAGAAATTATGACCAAGATCGATTTTGAATGGACAAAAAGGTCATGTGATCCTATTCTTTTATATGATTGAACATTATCAAAATAATGTTTGTGTAAAATACAAGTAATTAAATTTAATGTTAATAGCAAGTATTATCGTAACATAAGATATTATTTTAGAAGACGTACAATGACAAAAAAAAAAGATTGTGTGTGCATTATATATGATAGCTGGGCAGGACATTTTTCCTTTCGTGACAATATCCGAATCCTACCGTGACTGCTTGATGAGCGTCAACATGGCAACACGAGAATTAAATTTTTAAGATATTTTATGAAAATTCATTCTGAACTGTTAAAGCCAAACTTGTACGTATCTATATAAACAGTAAACAAGTGTTGATCTTTGCACAGAATCGTGTATGTTATTATCTAAGGTCAAGCGAATTTATTTAGAAATATTCAGTGACTTTTACTTTAGAATTTACCCACTTCGACTTTGACAAATTTAGTTCCTATTGAAAAACGTTTACAACTTTTGCAAATTTTCTCAATAACATGAACGTGTATGTGTATAATCATGATTTAAAGGGACTGTAAACCACGAATGACGAAAAAAGAAAGGTTCTAAAATACCGTATTTTTTACTATTATTAGTTTATATTGATTAAAATATCACGACTGGAATATTACATTAGTAACAGGCGCACATTAAAACTATATAAATTTATGTATTCTAGTTTAATTGCATCAAAGCCCTTAGGCGTATTGTGACACTTCCGATTCCGTTATCCTGGGTAGAACCAGATCTTGATGTCTAAATAGAAGACTTTAAGAACGCTCCAAGAGTGGGAAATCGAACCCGACACCTCAAAATCGCTAGGGACCACCGCTACCGGGCGCACATTGGGTCCCAAGGACAGAGTACCGTCCCTTCGAACTTGTTCACAGCCCATCTCACAACCAGTGCCCTTAGCCTTGTGTACGCTAAACCCACACTTGCTTAGTTGACATATTAAGCCCCGTTCTGTGAAAACTGGGTTCAATGTATGTGCTAATTAGGGACGACACTTTACGTTTTTATGGCATTTTTCGTTAAAGAAGTCTCTTCTTAGCGAAAAACCAGTTGAGACAGAAAGTGTCACCTCTAATTAGCCTGTGCGTACTGGACAGGCTAATCTGGGACGACATTTTACGCACATGCTTTAAGCCCAGTTTTCACAGAACGAGGCTCAATTAAACAAGCTTATTTCCTGTTTTATGAGTAAAGATTTTGCCAGCTGCCCTTTGAAATAATAACGGAATTAAAATATTGTGGAAATCTGGGAATGCCACTTACAACTCGATAGAAAAGCGCGACAGAGCTACCCTGTGTATGTTTATACTTTCCGAAAAGTATGTCTTATTTGTGAAACAACTATGGCATGCAAAATACAATATTTCGCAAAGGTGTACTAATTTATCAAGGGATAGGAGTTGTCAAATCCTAGGGAGATTTTGTTTTGGCGATTCTTTATTAAAGGATCGTTATCAACTATTTGTACGATTCTGAACTAGCGCAGCTAAACTTTGAATTATAAGCCGCGTTATGGGAAAACGGGACTTAATGCTTGTGCGTAAAGTCTCGTCTCATATTAGAAATGTGCAGTCCGCATAGCTTATGCAAATGTTCTTATGACAGGGTATGTGTATTAACATGATAAGCGTTGCCTTGTGTGCATGTTATATTATGTTTTTCTCTCGAAGAATAAACATCGCAAGTCCTGTTATGTAAATGTAAACAGACAGGCAGACAGTTTATTTAGACTTATAGAACAGTACATCCATTATAAATACAAACATGAATATGATAAATAGGACATTTACGATTACTGTGTGGTCTAACTGCTAACAAATGTTCTCATAAATTATTCACGTAGTGATGGAACAATTTTTCTTTTTACATTGAAATAGTGGATCCCAGGTGAATTTCAACAGAACAAATCACGCTTATTCAATAGTGATTGTCCATCTTTCTACTTACTAAAATAACCCGGTCTACAGTAGAACGAAAAAGTCAAATTAACAATAACATATTCTTTCATAATTGTAAAACATATGAAACTGTACAATATACCTAAAATAAATTTAATAAGCGGCCATTATAAGAATTGAATTAATGTGTCAATATTTGTGAGAAGAGAATTAAAACACAATTTGAAGTATATTATTAATTAACCTAAGTTGAACAAAAACATATACTAATGGATAAAGAAAGTGGTATGAAAATGCCTAAAGTCGACCTACACATATTTGAATTTGATCTGTGCGCAAGAACAATTATGTGAATGACGTATAGTGTAGAAACACAAGCGATTCAATAAATGTCTGAGGTCTCAGATGTCCATAAAATGAAATATAATTCGCACGAATGATTTCTCCATGGAGAAAAACCGTAATTCTGGCCAGTAAATGTTTCCAAGATCGCCCGACATTATTTAAATCATATTTGGTTTAGTCTGCCACGTTATTCATTCATCGCACTTCTACATAACGTTTTAAGCGGTTCTAGCGGTTGTGATTGTCCAAAGCGTTGTGTGTATTTTTTAGGTCTATCCGCGCCTGAATTTACATTATGCGTGATCGAATGTTTTAATTACAGCTGCAATTCCCACTATTTCTAGTTGTTACTGAAATATTTTCACTTTTTGTGCGGTCTTGAATTGTGGGGGTGGGGAGAAGCCGGAATTCCCGGAGAACACACCACCTCACCGGTTTGGTGTCATCAAAAAAACGTACATGCTTCCGGAAACGAGGATTGAGCCCGTGTTGACTACGTGAGAAACGCGTATAGCAACCACTGCGCTAACCGGACATCCGTTTTTAAACGCGCACGTGGAAAACAAATGTATACAAGCTGAAGAGGTATTGTATCTGTTCGGTGCAATACCCGAATCCTATCGTGGCTAAATAATGAGCGCCAACACGGAAACGCGAGAATTCATTGTCTTTGATATTTAATGAAAATTGAAAGTTATGTTGTTCGAGCGTAATATTATGTAAGACAATATGCGAAGTTTGGTCCATTAATTCTCTGTTTGCAAAAATTTGCATACTGTTCCCTTATCCATGGTCGATAAACAAATAGGCTAATAATAAGAAAAGGGAATTGCGCCGCGCTCTGGGAATACGGGGCTCAATGTAGTTTAAAGTTTAGTTTATTTCACAAGTTCCAAAAGGTCCTATATATGCGTAAAGTGTCGTCCCAGATTAGACTGTATAGTCCGCGCAGACTAATTAGGGACGACATTTTCCGACTAGATTGGTTCTCGTTTACAAAAGCCTGCCGTTAAACGCAAAATACCATAACAGCGATAGTGTCGCCCCTGATAAGCCTGTGCAGACTGCACAGGTTAATCTGGGACGACACTGTACGCACATGCATTTAACCCAATTTTCCCTGAACGAGACTTTACTTTATTTAAGAAAGCGATCAATATTCAACATGTAAGATCCATACATTACCAAAAGCTCATATGCATCGGTTTCTAAGTAATAACAGTTTGTTTTACTTACAAAATAATGACCGAAAAGTACTGTTGCCAAGCATGAGTTGTTTGCGACGCGAATGCTTTTTTTTTGGGGGGGGGGGATATCATATTTATAAGACAGTTTTTTCGAGGATATAATACTTTTAAATTCGTTCAGTTTTAAAATTTAAATTCACATGAACGTTTTGTTTAAAAAAAATAACTCTACCTGCTCTTAACTTGTTATCAATTTACGTCTAACCGACACGCATTTTTGTGGCTACAGTCCTTTTACAACTTAAATATATTGCCTGTGAGTAACCACTTCATGTCGAAAGTGCTATAAAGCGGTTAATATCAGAAACCGTCTCGAATACTATGCGAAACCATATGAGTCGTGTTCTGATAAAACTGGGCAAAATGCTTGTGCGTAAATTGTCATCCACGATTAGCCTGTGCAGTCCGCACAGGCTAATCAGGGACGACAATTTCCGCTTTTATGGAATTTTTCGTTTAAATGATATCTCTTCTTAGCGAAAATCCAGTTAAGGCGGAAAGTGTCGTCCCGGATTAGCCTGTGCGGACTGCACAGGCTAATCTGGGATGACACTTTACGCACATGCATTTTGCCCAGTTTTCTCAGAACACGACACATATCTGATGGGACTTTTCTTTAGTATTATTTAATAATTGTGTTAAAATATTTGTGTACGCCGTAACTAACCTAGAATGTGTCTCTGAGAATAAAGCTGGCGATTTTAACGCTACAAAACAGCGCGCGGTTGTATTACAATGCACGAATTTGTAAGCGTCTCTGTAATATTATTTAATGATTGTGTTGCATTATTTAAGACTCTGTAACTAACATGTGTCTTTGAGAATAAAGCTGGCGACTTTAACGCTAACAACAGCGCGCGGTTGTATTAAAATGTACGCATTTGTTAGCGTCTAGATTACCATATATCCGAGAAATTCATAAAATGTCTTTTTTCTATAAAACTTTGTCACGCAACTTTCTCTTCAATTTTGGTCCAAAATGAAATACTGGTCGTCTCAAAATATGCCAACATGTGAAGGAAGTGGAGGATTTATTATGTTTTGCCACGAAAACGGACCATTAAAAATAGTTATATGCGAGAAGTCAATGTGTCCTTAATGGATAAATCGGACTGGGTCATATTCACGCCTCTTAAGTGTCAGAATAAAATCTACATATCATTAGGTTGAAACTTTTTTCACAAAATGTAGTAATTTATGGAAAGTTGTCTTAATCTTGAATGAAAAATGAAAACGTTAGAGCTTAGACAAGCTGTTTTATAGCCAAATTTGACATTTGAAGTAGCAAGACAAATTTGACACGCGACTAATGACGGATTATGATAGATTGATTTTGCGCAAAGTTATTTAAAAAAAAACGTCAATATATTTCAAAGTTATAGCGGAGACAGAAATTTCCAAGCTGTTTTATGTTCAAGTTTGAATTTGACCTGTGCGTGTTACATTGACCTTTGTGATATGGACGGTTGTCAAACGCGACATGTCGTCTTATGATGGTTTTCTTCTGCGCCAAGTTATTTTAAAATCCCTTAATGTATGGCAAAGTTAAAGCTGAGGCAAGAATTTTCAAGCTGTGTTATGGACTTATTTGACCTTTAACCACTAAGTGTGACCTTCACCGTTCTGGTAGGGAGACGGGTGCAACACAACGCAAATGATGGTTGACATTTGTGCAAAGTAATATCAAATTCCATCAATATATGGCAAAGTTACGGCCGAGACAGAACATTTCGCACAAACGTACAGACGGACAGACGTACGCCTTGTTGTAATTGTGCCATAAAGCTAATCGAACCACGATTAATAGTATCACACACATGATATACACGAGAAAACTGAACTATCACGAATAAGATTGCAGTCAAAGGAGAATAACTGCGCAATCCTTTATTCAATGTTAATAAGAGTTCCCTCACGTGTAAACAAAGTTAAATTCATGACAAGAGTGGTAACACGGTTTTTCTAATATTTGTCCTGGTGATATAGTGTTTGAGGGCATGTGATCCAGATTCGAACTCAGGGTCTAGATATTGTCAAGAAAAATATTCTAACAAAGTTTCATCAAGACTGAGTCATAATTGTGGCCCCTAGAGAACAAGGTTTTCTAAGACTTGACCTGGTGACCTTTTTTACACAAATGGCCCAGATTCGAATTCGGCCTAGACATTGTCCAGATAAAAATCTGACAAAGCTTCAACAAGATTGGATAAAAATTGCAGAAAAGTTGACACACCGCACACGGCACGACGACACATGTCGGGTATACATATAAGGGGATCACAAAAGCTTACCATGAGCACTTCGAGGTCAAGAGAGCTGCACTGTTCTGGGCAATTTTCGAGATGTTTCCAAAACGCGTGATCTTATCGAATGTCGTGCAAATTTGTGTCGTGTTCTGAGAAAACTGGGCAAAATTATTGTGCGTAAATTGTCATCCCAGATTAGCCTGTGCAGTCCGCAAAGGCTAATCAGGGACGACAATTTCCGCTTTTATGAAATTGTTCGTTTAAATGATGTCTCTTCTTAGCAAAAATCCAGTTAAGGCGGAAAGTGTCGTCCTGGATTAGCCTGTGCGGACTGCACAGGCTAATCTCGGATGACACTTTACGCACAAGCATTTTGCCCAGATTGCAATGTTACAATGCATCAATATCGGTACGAAGAAACGTGCATCCCAGGAGGCCATTTTTTTTCAACCGACCGTCATCATTTTTAAACTCGTCAGAGATATCATATTAAAAAGTTACCCCCAGTATGAGGTCAATTTTGACCTCGAGGACATGATTTTAACAAATTTGGCAGAGAACAAACATACGATGTTACATGCCAATACAAAACTTCTGGGTTTATCTCAATTTCAGAGGAAATCTTTTACGTTTTCACTATATACATAAAAGGAAATCAAGCCCCCCCCCCCCCTNCGCTTATTTCGACCCCCAGAGGAAAGATCTTAACAAACTTGGTAGAGGACAATCACACGATATTACATGCTAAATACCAAAACTCTGGGTCTCAGAAGAATGTTTTTAAATGTTTAGAATATACAAATATCATAGAAATAAGTAACCGCCGGGGTGGCAGTTTTGATCCAAGTGGAATAATTAAAACACAATGTGTACGGAACCGCGATATTGTGTTACATGCCAACTACCAAACATCTGGGCCTTTCCATTTCAGAAGAAGATTTGTAAGGCTTTTACTACATACATATCAGAGAAACTAGTAACCCCATGGGGCGGTGTTATGACCCCAGTGGCATGATTTGTACGATCTTGGTTGAGAACCACCATATGATGGTTACATATACAAATACCTTATCTCTGGGCCTGGGCATAAAGCGATTTTCACATTTTTTCAATATATATACAAATTAGGGAAACAAGTTAACCCCCGGGCGGGTCCAGTTTTTACCCCATGCTTGAAGCCTTGTCTGTGGTATTTGATTTGTTCTACGCCAGATAAATCAGTCGGAAGGGATGTACACGATGGTAGCAAATAATTAATTTCGAAACTCAGAGATATTCACATTTGTGAAACTAAAGTCATCCAATTCAGGATCTTTAACGAGGATAAAATCGTCGCAGATGATAAAATCCTCATTTTCAATTATTTCGAGAATTTCCAATGTATTAAACAAATAAGGGTGAGTCAGTATTTGGTCCATATAAAGTAAGCAACGTAAAACGATATTCGCTAACAGCAATGGCAAGTGCAAGAAAGTTACCGTTCGAATCAGCAACATAGTTATGTATTTTATATTCTATGTAAGGATACGAAAATACCGTACCCTTAAATTGTCTGAACCTTAGCTTAAAAAACATTCAGATCCCCAATCAGAAAACATGGTGTTATCAACATCAGGAGTAAAATTGTGTGACATGAAGACAAAATATATTAGCATTCAACTCTTTTAAGTAATGAAACAAAAACAGTAATCCTCTTTAATTCCCCATGCCCACCAGATTTGACAGGTCTGTAAATGCGTTCGCTCCCTTAAATCACATTTTGTCACATTCTAATAAACCCAATCGCGATAAATCGACTATCTCCGGAACGTCCATAAGATAGGTAATTGTGATACATCGACTATCCCCGGAACCTTATGCAATAGATCGTCTTC
>VMBQ01008706.1:0-35808 GCA_007657795.1 Dreissena rostriformis
TCCGATCTAAAACATTGCGCTATGTATAATGTGTAATAATGTGCCTGAGAATATATTGGAAAATCAGTAAAGGAAGGTTGTAAAAAGAAGCTATGTTATGAAACAGTGGTACTGATCATGTATGTTTTAAAAACACAACAATTCTGTTCACGTTGGACGGCTGATCATGTATGTTTTAACAACACAACAATTCTGTTCATGTTGGACGGCTGATCATGTATGTTTTAACAACACAACAATTCTGTTCATGTTGGACGGCTGATCATATATGTTTAACAGCACAACAATTCTGTTCACGTTGGACGGCTGATCATGTATGTTTAAAAACACAACAATTCTGTTCACGTTGGACGGATTATAGCTTTATCTTGAGCTACAGTTTCTCCAATGATGTCTCTTGTAAGTTGAAGTTTCACTGGATGGAGTTACGTGTGGTGTTAGAGATATATGAGTCTCATGATGCGGTTGTAGTTTTTTTGGTTTTGATTTACAAGAAGACAGTGTTGTTATATAAAGTTCGAGAAAAAAGGGCGCATTCAATATACTCTTGTATTGTCGCTTTTCTTTGTTTGTAGTTGAACTTGTTAACGGAGATTCACCTTACCTGTTAATCAAATATTAGCGCTCCTCATGCGTTGTCGAAACCACACCTAATATTGACTGAATGCTGTTACCACTTCTGGGAGAACTCTGTAGTGTTTATCGCGCACCATCATCGACAGCGGTTCAAGACCGGCTTAAAGGTCGTGTGCAATGTCTACAAGATAAAAACATAACTCATTGAAGTTCTAGAAATTACCCCGATTCTCACATATGAGTTGCGCTCCGAGAAAACGGGGTTATATGCATGTGTGTAAAATGTCGTCCCAGATTAGTCTATGCAGTCGGCACAGGCTAATTAGGGACGACACTTTCCGCCTTAACTGGATTTTCGTCAAAAAGAGTCTTTCTTTGAACGAAAAATAAAATAAGAGCGGAATGTGTTGTCCCTGATAAGCCTGTGTGGACTGCACAGGCTAATCTTGGACGACACTTTACGCAAATACACGATTCTTGCATATGGTTGTACGTAATACATTAAAACGACGTACTCGCCAACATACGCTATGGAAGTTGAAGTATGGACTTCTGCGCTGATTTGTCTTTATTTTGCTGTATACACATGAGAGAAGATAAATGAGCCTCGCTATGTGAAAAGGGATTTAAATGCCTGTCCCAGGGACGACACTTTCCGCCAAAACTTGATTTTTGCAAGGAAGAGACTTTCATTAATCGAAAATATCATTAAAGCGGAAAGTGATGCCCCTGATAAGCCTGCGCGGACTTCACAGGTTTTACCTTGGACGACACTTCACGCACATGCATTAAACCCCCTTTTTTACAGAGCGAGGCTCAAATATATATTGCTTGATTGAGTGATTTTATTTTGCATTATCTGGCATTTGGCAAAAATAAAATACTTTTAGAAGTCCCTTTTACCAAATCGGACACTTATTTTGACAACCGTTCACAAGACAAAAAACTTTAATATAAGCCCTGCTCTGTGAAAACGGGGTCTAATGGATGTGCGTTAAGTATCGTCCCAGATTATCCTGGCAGGGACGATCCTTTCCGATAGATTTGTATGTTTCGTTTAAAGGGAGACTTTGTTTGACGAAAATAAAGTTTAGGGGTAAAATGTCGTTCCTGATTTGACTGTGCGAACTGCACTTAATCTGGGACGACACTTTACGCACATGCATTAAGCCCCTTTTTCTCAGAGCGCGGCTCATATTACTATATATGCGTGAACGCGCACTAGAAATAAATGTTTCAAACGGAAAAAACATTTAACTTTTAATTTGAAAGCAACAAACATACGTTCTACTACAGCACCTAGTACAAATGTATATATACAACACCACCAACAACACAAACATTTATTTCAGCAATAAAACTTGAAATTAAGCTTCTAGTCTACAATAGTGAATATAAAAATACTACTGTCTCCGATGATTTCATTTATTATTTCATATGCACCAACTTTTGTATGTCTAGTGTAAATTACGCATAGGGGAGGACTTTTTTTCTTTCTTTTTTTCTAACGATTCTCATTGTAGTATTGCTGCTAGGTGAATACAGTAGCACATGCATAATTTTAATACACGTGCATATTTCGTGCAATATCCGTCTATATGTGCCTTTATAGATGTGTAATTGCATTTACAAAACATTCGTTTTCAATAATGAATCATTGTTAAATGTGTGCACGTCGCATCTATAATACATAAACAGAACAGAACAGAAATTGTATTTTACGATTGTATTACGACTTGTGCAAAGAACATCGTCAGTCTTAATCATGTCATAATGAACATATCAAAAGGTCACGTGAAAAGAACGTGATTATACAGTTAAAAGAATTGCACATACTATCTAATTTAAAACATGACAGTGGTGGGTTAACAAACACCAGAAAAAATCGAATTTTTACCAAGTATTTATATGACAGAGTGGCGGTGAGCTATTAAGCTGTTAATATTTATGGAAAATAAACTAAAATCAAACATGATTATCTTACTCATGTCATGCGGATTAGTATGCTATTATAAGTAGAAAGAAATAGCTCACATACTTTGCATGGATTACATATGGCGCCTAATTAATACTCAGAAATATTTGTTTCACATCTGAATAGAAATACATAACTAAAAATAAATCGGATATACATGTCATTTATTTATTAAACATGTCACCGTGACACGCTAAACTTTGGGTCGCGCTGACATTAGTTGCAATCAATATTCCTGTTGAATAATATGTACTTGAAATGTACCAACCACGATCGTTATTGTGTAGTTATATTGTTATCAACACTAATAAAATCATTATTAAGTTACCAAATGTATAAACAATATTTGAATATATTCGGGTGTAGTTACATTTGTATCAACGCTAATATAGTAATAATATAGTTAACAAATGTATAAAATATATTTGAAAACATGCGGGAAATTTCACTGTTTATGTTAAATAATCATTTAATTGGAAAACATATGACGTACATACAACACATAGTATCTTCATGTAAAACCGAAGCGGAAACAACAGACAAAATTACACGTTTAATAAATTAACCAATAATTATTCAGGTGAAACTATTATATATCAATTGAGTTTTTTGTACAAAAATGTCAGTTTTGTATATTTGAATTGTTTAATACTATTTGTGTTTCGACCAATTCCTTTATCGGAAGAATGAATTGTTAATTATGAATAATAAAGAATGGATATCATTTTATTTATTTTTTTATTTTTTTAACACCAAGGATTATTTTATGTTTTCCGGTGGTATATAGAGAAATATCAGTGAATCAAAACTGATAATTCACTGTTCAAACAGTCCAAATTAACAGTGAAAATAATCGATAATTGTTAAAAAAAAACGAATATAACAAATAATAATCATTCGTAAGCATGAAATAAAAAAGAAAATTAGTTGGATTCGGTGGAATATCGATTTTAATTTCACTCGTGATTATAGAAAAAATATTTCCTATGATCACTCTTGAATTAAAATCGATATTCCACCGGTTCCAACACATATCTGTATATTTGTTGCACACCCATGGTTTGACAACTCTGATCATGTCTTTAATTTCAGATGTCTTTCAACAACTATGGCGACGACCGTAGATCCCATGCGTGGACTAGCGCCAAGTACCAACAAGCAATGTTGCTTCAGCAGCAACAACAGAAACAACAGCAATTTCAACAACAGCAGCTGCTTCAGCAACAACATCTACCCAGGCCGAAGCACGGTCACCTCGTTCAGCAACAAAATCCGCATCATCATCAATATCTTCAGCAGCAACAGCACCTGCACAACCAGGCCTACCAGCAGCAACAACATCAGCAGCATCCTCTTCAACATCAGCAGCAGCAACAGCGTCTTGCTGCACCGCAAACTGTTTATCAGCAGCACTCTCCGGCACCAAGGTATTTTAGATCATATGTTTTTGACAAAACTAACATTTGAGACGCGCTATGAGAAAATGGGGGTTTAATGCATGAAAAGCGTAAAGTGTCGTCCCGTCAAGAAGAGTCTTCCTTTAAACGAAAAATACAATAACAGCTTTACGCTTTACACTTTACGCACTTGCATTAAACCCTCTTTACACAGAGCGAGGCTCAAATCTGTACTGGGGTCTGGAGTCAGACCATTATATGGTTCTGAAGGCTGAACTCTTCACATTTATATAAAAACAACTAAAATAAAATGTGTCAAAATGCCGTTAGGGAATGAAATATTCGCTTTGACTTATCCGATAAATCATGTTCAAGACAAATAATAGTTCGCTTGGGATTTCATCTGCACTTTGATTTTTTTATCTGCACTGTGAATTAACCGAAAAATCGCTTATCGGATTTGAGATAACGAAGTTAAGCTGTCATCGATATCTGCCGACTTCTATAAACACAATAAAGTAATTCTAAATTGCTTGGCATGACGCGCTTTTTTTAACCGGTTTCCGGTTGATTTATTCTGTTTGACATCGTATTTATGGATATAGATTAATGCTGAGTTGTGTCTGCACGGAAGATCGTACACTTGTGATTAAACACGCACACAAAATTAGCTTACTCGCATTTGTAAGTGTTCGGCCTTATTTGCATACCAAACATCAATTTCATTTCCGGTAATTATAACAACGTTGTTATTCGATGTATTACAGGAGGCCCCCAGAGGATGCTCGAAACGTGAAACCCGTACAGGCGCCCCAAGCACAACCAACGGCAAAGACCCAAATCTCCCCTCCTCTGCATCTCGCAGAGGGTCGTCGGCAGGTGGAAAGTCCTTTGGATTTGTCTGTCAAAACGCAGAAACGCAGAGCGGACTCTACTGAGAGCGCCGTCTACATGGAAAGAGATGTTCGCTACCTGGAGGCCCCATCATCCAACAAGCAAATATGTATCGTCAAGCGTGATTACGCCTACCCGCCTGGTCACCCAAATGCTCCCAATTTTGATACAGAACATTTTCACCGTGGTAACATAGTTAAGCCTTCGATACCACAGAAGCATCATTTGCAGAGTCCAGAAAGTCAACACAAGCATCCGGTGTTGCAATCAAAATCTCCGAGTATTAGTAATACAATGGTTGCACCCGAAAAAACATCTTTTATCGCTATTGCACAAAAGCCGTACCCGAATGTAGAGCAACCGTACCCCGGGGCTTCTGGTCCCAGACAGATGAAAATGCCTAACAGGCGGGGAATGGAAATGCCACATCATGGTCAAAATATAGCACGAGGACCACATTTTATGCCGCTTGTAGCCCAGCCACAACGTGCTCGCCAACCTTCGCCGTATGATGCCATTCAGAAGGATCCGCATCCAACTTTTCAGAGGTCACCACAGACAAACATTACAGAGTCGGTTGCTCTGAAGGATTTCTTTGAGCCAACTCAAAAGGTTACGGTGACGGCAGTCCCAGGTCAACCGATAGATCGGCAGAGGATTGCCTTCCAACAAACATCGCCGCCTGGTGTGTCGCAGGATGCAGGTTACAGGCAAAACCGCACCATTTCATCAATGGTACCAACAATACACTACCTGAAAGAAATGGAAGAGCACAGGCATCTGACGGGCAATCGGCAGCCTGCTATGTATCCAGTAATCTCAGGTGTGTCTCAAATGATTCCTAGTAGCACAATAGTTCAACAGCCCCATGGAATGCATGGATCAGTAAATGAATACGAACAAAGGCAGGTTCAGTACCATAAAATGCAACAGGAACGCAGGAGAGAAGTCAGAATTAATGCAGAAGAAGCACATCAATTAGCAGGTATGAAAATTCAACGCCCCATGGTTCACATGATGGATATACGGCCTTCACCAGAGGCAATGAGGCATGATAGACATATGCAAGAAAAAACTGAAGCACTACGGCAACATGTTCGTAACCAACACCATGATATACTTCAGGCCGCGCAGGCTAGCCAACAACACGGGATAATGCAAATGAAGCCCGATGTTTCTTTCACACGATGTCTGAAAGTCGGTAACCCTCAACCGCTGTCGGAAATGCATAACACGCCACATGTTCAGGCGATGGAGCGGATGCAAGGAGTTCTGGTTCCAGCTGAAGCGTTTGTTGGTAGATTGTCTATGGGACATGTTGCACAAACCGTTCTTGCTGTCGACGGTAGCGGTGTCAGTTTACAACACATTGGTCACGGGAGATCAGCTACCGCGTCGTCAAGTGTCAGGGTAGAAGATAATCCACATTACCGAGTGGCTAACGCATACGAAAAAAGGCCTGAAAGCTTACAAGAAAAACACACTTTACCACACAATTCACAACATCCTATTCATCCAAGTTTAATTCAACGACCGCAAGGTTACATTCCGCCACGACTTGTCCGCACAAGTATTTCCAATGGCACGGACCAATGTCGAATAATCGAACCTGCAACAGCAATGACCCCTGTTTCATTTCATGAAGGTATCGCGGATAGACATCAAAACCAAGAGCATAATATTCAAAATGATATGGTGTCGTTCAGTACTTCTAGACAACAGCAAGGTACTCACAGGGACATGCTGGCGGAGAGAGACGTTCTAAAAATTCAGCAACGGGCGGCCGAACAGCGCCACAACGAGAAAAGTGTTCATAAACAGCAGTTCGCAAAACAAAATACAAACGGTATTTTCGATAATCGGCAGCATACTGAACGTCGGAGGTCAATTCCAGACAGTAGTAACGAGGTTACGCAGATGGAACAGAACACTATGTCGAATTATAGTAATTCCACGAAGCGTTCACCACCTATGACAAAGCCTACTCTTGTTGCTGAAAGGTCCATTACTAAGGGAACAAGCGGTATCCAAAACCAAAATGACGCCACTGACCCTGACAGTTTCAGTCAATTTCTGATGCAGGAATTAAAGAAACCAGATGACGACAAAACTGTGAATCCTTTTGCGAATCGCTCTTTACTTCAGGAATTTGATCGTTCCGCAAATTCCTCACCAACCCCTGGCTCTGAAGTTAAGTCAGATTCAGAATCTCTTGTATTGCTGCCGTCTTCATCGCCATGCGAGGTGGCGAAAGTCACAGAAACCTCTTACACTTTGCCGTTGCAAATAGCAATTCCAGGTCATAAAGAAAGCACATCAGCAACCACTGCAGTTACAGAAACCATCAGCAAAGCAAGCAGTAAGCTAGAATGTGGTGGTCCTTCGAAAAAAATTATGTCCAGAAAGCAAATGATACTGAATGCATTCCGGCAGGAGGAAGATCAAAAACATACGGTAGAGAGCAATAAAGCGGAACAAAATGAAAACTCGAGGGATGTATTCGTCAAACCAGAAAAAAAATCTAGTCATCTTAGATGGCCTTTATCTCCCAAAATGCCTATATTAAGTCCTCAGGAAAAAAACAGGAATCCTACCGGTGGAAGTCATGCTAGTTCCACTGTGGTTGAGCCCCCTAATCTTGAAAATGTGTCCAATCCAGAAAATGATAAGGGTAAGATTAAGAAAAGTCTGGAAGAGCATTTACATCAAATGATCTCAAATGCTTTGAATAATGACCCTTGTGAGAATGAGTCTAAGAAAGCAAGTGTTGATGCAATGTTTCGAGACTTGATGTCCCAGTCACAAAGTCATAAATTGTTTTTATCACGACAGAATTCCCAAACAAGAAATATACCGGTTGCAAATGTCGCGCCCATAGTGCATGGTAAATTTTTGTCAGATTTATCTTCAGATTCACTGAAACCTAATTCTGAAACTAAACAAGAGTCGGACTTTGATGAGGAGGATGAAAAAATGGCCGAGGCAGTGACGTTGTCTCTGTTCGGAAGTGCTAATAAGAAACCAGAAAAGGATGAAACTAATACCACGACAGTTAGTGAAATCGTGTCAATAAAGAAACAGGGCAATAAAGAAGAGACTGACATCAAGGAAGATCCGTCTGGTGAACCTGTTGCATCTTTGGAAACGCGAACTTCTAAAGGCATCCGGAGCTTAATGGATTATCGTCTCAAAAGACACTCTAGCTCTACCCTGAACAACGAGATGGATACAATGGATACCGCTGCAGGTGAAAACAACCTCGCATCCATTCTTGAAAACGATAATAAAATTAAAGGTCGTAATGTGTTCGGTGCATTTAGTGACATGTTTTCTGAAAAACGGTTCTATGATTTCAATGAACACTCGGTTTTTAAAAGGGGCGATAGCGATGCAGCGGGTCAAAGACGTCACTTCCCAGATTTGGACATAGAGGCGGAGGACATGGTCAGACAGGTACATAGTTTTAATTTAGGGCTTTTTTTCCTTCTAAAAAAATGGCCGTTTTCCACACATTTAAGAAGTTCGAGAGTCAAATTTTCACATTTAAAGAAGTTCGCGACTCAAATTTTCACAATTTTTTAAAATTGTGCGACTCATTTTTTTTCACAATTTTCAACAGTTCGCGATTCATTTTGTCATAATTGTGAAATGCTCGCGACTCATTTTTGTTCACAAAATGAGGGGGCCAAGGCCCTTCACATGGTTGGGAAAACAAGCCCCGAAGTTATTTATGTGAATAACGGCACGCTCGC
This sequence comes from Dreissena rostriformis, assembly GCA_007657795.1. Lineage (NCBI taxonomy): Eukaryota > Metazoa > Mollusca > Bivalvia > Myida > Dreissenidae > Dreissena > Dreissena rostriformis. The sequence continues at coordinate 8,595 of VMBQ01008706.1, forward strand.
AAAGGCCCATATTCACCAACCAATTCTTAGACTTCAGAATACAGAATAGACTTCATTCATAGATTAAAAGTCAAGTTAGACTGTAAATGCACATTCATTTAGAAGACTATAGTTTTGGGATTATTCTTTTTACTTAGACTTAAGCCTTATATTTGGTTTGTGAATACGAGCCCTAAACTTGATGTCTATTATCTGGTTTGAATACAGTGTTTCAATCAACATATTTTTGTTTGAAAAAAGTAGGCATATGTTAAAAATAGTTTTGAACTCGTTTCAAACACAACATTTTACAAATGACAGCGATTTAGATAAATAACAATCCTGATGTTCATATCCAATAATAGTTAAGGCCATTACTTAACACATACTTGCTATATTTGTTGTAGGATCTAACGATAGGTTATGATGGCGATGATGAAACAGGAAGAGACCTCATGCCGAGAATCATTGATAAACAGTCGAACGCAAAAGCCCAGGTATAGTACAAATAATTTCATTTATGCCTCGCTATGTGGAAATGGAGTTTAATGCATGTGCGTAAAATGTCGTCCGAGATAAGCCTGTGCAGTCGCATTTATTGTTCACGGTTTGGCAAACTGACAAAATTCTAAAAAAGTACCATAATAATATTCGAGTGCAGATGTATGAAATAATTTTAAACGAGCAAAATAATAACAAAACCTGAATAACAAAATTGTTAAACAAATTAGATTGCCTATGGATAATCATCAAAACAAAAAATCGAAAACAATAAGCATCTGTTTCACTTATCATCGATAATTTAGCAAACACTTTTATTACAAATAGCGTTTAAACTTTAAACATCAAACAAGAAGTGTGCTTGATGTAGTGGTAAAGAGCTTTTGTTTCTAAATGTCCTGGGTTTGAGCCCCAGGAAAAGAACATTTTTTATTTAATATTTGTTCCTTGCTAATGTCATTGTTTAACATTTTTCTAAATAATAGGTTGTGTTAGTTAGTTATTTAAATTACATCTGTTCAAAATACGAAAACATGTGAAAAAGTCTCTTAAAGGGACTGTCAACCACGAATGACGAAAAAGGAAAGAACCACTAATGACGAAAAAGGAAAGTTCTATATTACTGTATTTTTTTACACTTATTAGTTTATATTGATTAAAATATCACGACTGGTATATTACATTACTTGAAAAAAGTTGTTAAGTTTTCATATTTACAGTATATTCGGTAATAAATTTTACTGGGTATGTCTACCAGGTAACTACAAGTTAACTATATTTATAACGCAAGTAGATTGATCATTATCGTCACGTGGTAAACCCAGGAATGCAATTTGTGCATGCCTAGTGAATGTATATAATTTCTATCTAAAATGATCAATCTATTTCCGTTATTTATAGTGTGTTTATCGTTATGTCACCTATTTTCGCGATGTACTTTCGATTTCACATTGCGAAATTTATTACCGAATAAACTGAAAATATGAACTTTTTTCAAGTAATGTTATATTAGGCGTGATATTTTTATCAATTTAAACTAATAATTGTAAAAAAATACGGTATTTTAGAACTTTTCTTTTTTCGTCATTCGTGGTTGACAGTCCCTTTAATGTCAGGCTGAGTTCAGTACCTTTGCCCTGTAATATATATGTGTTTCTACATTAAGAACACTGTTATAGTGTCTTTCAGTGAAACATTCTGAAAAGTATTAACTCCTAATGCCTCATGTATGTTATTGTCACTCTTTTAGGCGGACCGTTTAATCAAGAGGGCGCGTCGCCGTTATGCTTGCAACGGTGGAGACGGTAGGTGGACTTTATGTTTCGATTTCACGGACGTGTGCATCCCTATTAGAAATGAACCTCGCTCTGAAAAACACGGGGCTTAATGCATGTGCGTAAAGTGCCGTCCCAGATAAGACCGTGCAGTCCGCACAGGATAATCAGGGACGACACTCTCCGCCTAAACTGGAAACTACTGCTAAGAAGAGACTTTCTAAAAACGAAAAATACCATTTAAGTGGAAAGTGCCGTAACTGATTAACCTGTGCGGACTGCACATGCTTATCTGGGACGGCACTTTACGCTCGTGCATTAAACCCCATTTTCTCAGAGCGAGGCTTATATTGTACAGTTTGGCATGAAGTTGCACGTTTTTTCTCAATCGTTATAAACTTGATTTTCTGCATTTAATATACAGAAGTCCAACAATTAGTTTTCAATGCGACTTTAGTCACTTTGTTAGAAATTCTTGGACGCAATTCTTGGACCATCATATCGTTTCTAAACATATTGGTTTTCTTTAGTGTGCTTGCATCACGTACTAAGATCATGTATTTGAACTAAAATTAATTGTACGATTTTGGTTTCCTACACCATTAGGAAGAACGAATTGATGTATTGCAATTCATTTATAAAACAAAAACAACCCTTTCAACTGCATTAACAAATAATCCGAATTCCTCTTAGATATACATTTAGTTTAGTAGTATGTTTCCCGCCCTAAAATGGATCGCGACAATATGTTATTTTGGTTGACATGTTCCTTTACAAAACCAACCTTATGATTCATATAACATTATACGAACGTCGTTAGTTTTGTTTAGGAATATTTCATTTAAAACCACATATTACCATGTTCTATTTGAGGACGAAAAACATACTAATAACCGTTGCCTGTTCTATGTACATGTACTATCGCATTTCTATATGTCCGCCGGCCGGCGGTACTATATATCGTCACGTCACATTCTTTATAGATTATATTATATATTATTTTATATTATCGTCGTCTTGGTGCAAAAAGGTTCGATACGATTTTGAAATTAAAAGTCACATTGTACCTTTTTGCACCGATTGGGAATCATTATCTCAGATATCGATTCAGTTAAACATGACCGTCTCCTGCAGTTATTATATTGTCTTGAAACATGCACTTTGCATGAAAGCTAAGTGAAAATAAGGACGCGCCCCATTAATGCAAAAAAGGTACCATGTGACATTTAATTTCAATGTCAAATGTTACCTTTTTGCACAAATGGGGCGAATTAGCTAAGTGAAAATAAGAGCGGTTCACGTCCTTACAACTGCGTACTGCGTGTTAATCATGATACTTAATGGAATAGCATCGGCTTTGTACAGCTGTTGCTAGAAATATAACAAGAAGTATTAAACCATTTATGCCTAGTGGACACTCCCATCCTTCTAAATTGGATCTGTTTATTTCCAAAATTAGGGATGTCTAGTATATTTATTTCTATATTTGGAATATTTCTTACAGAAATTCCTGTAAGCAAACAGCGCAGACCCTGATGAGACGCCGCATCATGCCAAGGCATTTTTTTCTAGACGCTAGGCATAAATGGGTTAACTTGGTTTACTTACTCGCATGTCCCAGTTCCTCGCCCACATGTGTGTCGTGAACAGATATGATCCTCACTCTGTGAAAAGGGGGTTTAATGCAAGTGTGTAAAGTGTCCGCAGTCCGCACAATGCAAGTGTGTAAAGTGTCCGCAGTCCGCACAGGCTAATCAGGGACAAAATGCGTAAAGTGTCCGCAGTCCGAACAGGCTAATCAGGGACAACGTGCGTAAAATGTCCGAAGTCCGCACAGGCTAATCAGGGACAATGTGCGTAAAGTGTCCGCAGTCCGCACAGGCTAATCAGGGACAACGTGCGTAAAGTGTCCATAGTCCGCACAGGCTAATCAGGGACAACACATTCCGCTTTATTGTATTTTTCTTGAAAAGAAAGCCTTCTTGACAAAAAGCCAGTTTATGTGGAAAGTGTCGTCCCTGTTTAGCCTGTGCGGACTGCACAGGCTTATATGGGACGACACTTTACGCACATGCATTGAACCTCCTTTTTTCATAGAACGAGGCTATTATATACAATCGTGTGTGTGTGTGTTTTTTTTTCATGTTTTTTTTTTAATATTATTTAATATCACTAAAAACAAACATTAAACATGTACATACATGTACATTGTTAACATTTTTTCATTCAAGAAGATAACAATGTAATTTATTGGCTTATATGCACGTACAATGGAGTGTTTTGTTTTCTTATTTGTTCTTAAAGATATATTTAATTTGCGTGGAAATATGCGATAATTAAAGGGTCATTAATTATGTTTTTTTTCCAATACGAAAAACAAATAAAAAAAATGAAAAAAAATAGTAAAAGTAAGAAAAAACATAAAAAATAAAATAAAAAATAAAGATAGTCTGGAATCTCAAAACTGACTGTCAAGTAATGTCCGATAAATTATATTAAATTATTCGAGATTGTCGTTTTTTAGGGCTATTTCTTGTTCTTTATGGTGTGGTTTTGGATGATGTTTAACATGTTCGAAGTTGGTGTCGTTTGTCGTTACACTATATGTATGTGTTCTGATACGAAATTACTATACATAAGGAAAGCTGATTCAACTGAATCGCAAGTATCCTAATCAATCCACGCACGTTCATATGTGAGAATTAAACCAATTTCTTGATTTACTGAAATTGAATTGTTAGATATTTCTTGGCAATATAAATTCGCTACACTCGAATAATGTTGGTTATTTTTATCTGTTCATGGTGTATCATTTTATATTGACCATATTTCTATTGTGAGCGATAGGAATGTTGATTAATATATATTTTATGAATCTCAGCTTATGCTCTTTATTGCCGTAGTTAGGAAGACTTGATGTATTGTAAATGTTATCATTACTCTACATTCCGTGTTACCCGCTTATTTGATAGTAATACATTGAACGTCTGTAGTTCGTGAATAATGGAATGTTAGGCCAAAACAAAAATAGGTCCGTTTCCGGTCTCCTTGGGAAAAAAACAGGGTCGGTAGGTAGGGATGTTTTTTTTTTTGTTTTTTTTTTTTTTTTTTNGACCCCAATAAAAAGTTGAGGGTCGGCGCCGATTCTGGAGACACGGTCGGGCGACCGGAAACGGACCTATTTTTTTATTTGGCCTTATCAATGTGTAAGATCCACGCTCTTGCTATCCAATTCTGAGATATTTATGGGCGCTGGTGAAGTAAGTACATAATCAATCGATCCTGAACTTTTATGAAAATAAAAATTGGTACGATCCATTCAAGTTAAATTACTGAGATGGTTTATAAGAAGCATTTATAGGAGCTTGTCGAAACTTGCTTTTTCTTCTAACCTGTCCGGAAAAATATTCTATCAAAGTACTTCAGCTCAATTTGCTGAACCCATTTCGTCAATAGTGTAGCAGCCCGCCTAGCAATAGGGATAGTCCGGTTTTGATCCCCACGGTAAGAGAGTGCTCAAGATATTTCAAATAGGCGTCAAGTATTAGATTGCCACAGGAAACAGACTCGAATGTGTCTGTACAGGGCTTTTTTACCCATCTTTGTGAAGCGGCCTTGGCTTTTGTTGAAAAATGAGCCGCGAACTGTTCAAAATTGTGAAAAGAAGAGTCGCGAACTGTTCAGAATTGTAAAAAAAAGGTTTATATTGTGAAAACTTGATTAGCGAACCTCTTTTAATAGTGAAAATTTGAGTCGAGCTCTTTTCAAATTTGTGAAAACGGCTATTCTGTAAGATGGAAAAAAGCCCTGCTGCAAACATGCGGCATCTATGCAATCGAGTAAATATACAATGTAATACAACTACCATAATACATATCTTCATACTGGCAGGCTGATATTATTTACAATGGCAGACGAGTCGTTTATGGTCATTATTATATCCATAGCTACCATGAGGGGTAGACCGGGGATGCACAGAGCGGGCTTTAAAGACTTTACTTCGCAGGTTCTTCCTAGAAGAACTCGATCTAGATCTTGTAAGTCGATATCATAATTGAGCCTCGCTCTGTGAAAAGGGGTTAAATGCACGTGCGTGAAATGTCGTCCCAGATTAGCCTGTGCAGTCCGCACATGCTAATCAGGTACGATACTTTCCACCTAAACTGGATGTTTCGTCAGGAATAGTCTTCCTTTAAATGAAGGAAACAAAAAAAGCGTAAATTGTCGTCCCTGATTAGCCTGTGCGTACTGCACATGCTAATCTGGGATGACACTTTACTCACATGCATAAAACCCCTTTTCACAGAGCGCGTCGATCATCCCGCATTTAATTATGAACGATATTTGGGGTAAACACTAGTTTATCACATGTCTCTTGCTTTTGTCGCTAGTAGGAGATTTGTGTCTATAATACCGTTTTCCATTTTGTGTAATATTCTGTGAAAGGCTACATCTGCTTTCATATAAGTATTTGTGTTAGAATTGTGTTGAAACTTGTTTATAGAAGAATTGTTGTTATCGTATTTTATTCAAAATGTAACATTAATACATACAATTCTTTTACATGTTGCTTAAGGTATGAGCACTCTTATGAGCTTCGTGCAATATCGCCTTATTTCGTACATATCCGAGCGTTTTCCGAGTATGTGCGGAAAACTACGAATATTCAATTAATATCGCTATTAACAACTGAATGTAGGCCAGCAAGTTTATTAAAACGATCATTTTGCAATTGTTTACTGAATGTGTAAATGATTGGCATTTGTTTCCAGTACAATCTCAAAGCAGACTGGGTAGCCGTCATGAAAGTCAAAGACGACGACGGCATTCCTCGGCCTACTCAAACGTCACTTCCTTCAAACGTTCCTCTACAAAACTCAGAGGCCGCAGAACAAGTTCGCTTGACAGGCAAATTAAATCGAAATCGAAATCCAGACCCGAACACGGATTATATTCTGATACTGAAATTGACCTTGACTGGGTTAGAACTGCCGCAACTGAAGCGACGGGCCCAGGCATCAAAGACGATGACAGCACAGACGATGAATATTTCAACACGGAATTTAAACATTTTCTACCTAACGTGAGGTCAGATAAGAGCAGTGGAGGTTTACATATTTCAAAGAATCGAAAGAATTGTTTTAAGCAAAAGTACATTTTCCAACGGAAACGCAAACAAGGTAGAGGCAAACACCCATTACGTGAACACGCTAACACTCAATACGTTTCCGGAGACCATCTGAAAGAGATTTATATCTTCCAGGAAGAGGTAAAATGACGAGTACACAAGCACTAAAAACTGTATACATCTTCTATAGTTCTGATCTATTTCGTGTGTTTCTTTTTTCACGGAATTATTGTAATGTGTCGTCTAACTAGATTCAAATGTAATATATTTGAATCGCGCTTTGAGAAAACTGGTTAAAATACATGTGCGTTAAGTGTGGTCCCAGATCAGGGACGACACTTTCCGCCTAAACTGGATTTTCGTCAAGAACAGTCTTCCTTTAAACGTAAACTACAATTAAAGCGGACAGTGTCGTCCCTGATTCACCTGTGCGGCCTGCGGGACGACACTTTACGCACATGCATTGAACCCCCTTTTCATAGAGCGATGCTCATTTCTTTCAGAACACGGAACTTGGTCCTATACATTTGTCACCAGTGGAATGTGACATCCCGGTGCCCGCGGACCTAAAACGAGTCACAGTAAATAAGGAGAGTGGAGAAACGGCGCTACACAAGGCGGTCCGCTTTGGCTTCGAGGTACGTATTGTACTTTACTGTTGGACAGTCCGCACAGGCTAATCATGGACAACACTTTCCGAATAAACTGGATTTTCATTTAGAAGAAACCTCCTTTAACAAAAAACTACAAAAAATGCGGAAAGTGTCGTCTCTCATATTCCTGTGCGGACTTCAGAGTCTAATCTGGGACGACACTTCACGCACTTGCAATAAACCCAGTTCTTTCAGGTACGCATTTTACTTTACTGTTGGGCATTGTTAAGGCATATTGATCTGAATATTGTATTCTTATTTTAAAACCACGCTTCGTTACCTGGCTTTAATTGCTTTTATTCGACGACCAAAACTCGAGGAAATTAAACTACCGGTACACATTTCACAAACGCATTGGTGGCAATACAGTTAAACTTTTAGTACTAATGAGTATTCTGTTCGTTATTGATGTGAGTTGATGTGAGGTATGGAAATGACGTATTTTAATTGACACCAACTGACGTGTCACGTTGATGGAATCGTATACCGCGTTTCATGATGTGCTATTTAAAACATATATTATTGACTTTCGTATTCATAGGTAAAACGCTACATGTATGTAGCGACAACAATAACTTGTATGTTGTATCAAGTTTGTATTAAGACCGCCATGCATTTCTGTATGTACGCATAATCAGTATAACATAAAACTCGGTGTCATCAGGTGTGTGTTTGTTGTCAATACCATTTCTACGTATTGTTTTTAATAACGTTGCTTTCTATTGTATATGAAGCTCTCGAATTCAAGCTGTTTATTTAATTGCTTCATGATACCAGTTGTGCTTATGGTGTTGTGATGAATTGGTTTAAATTCGTAACATGAGTGTGTCTTGGTTAACACAGGAGGTGGTACTGTACCTATTGGCAACGAACTCCGTTGACGTCAATGCCCGTGACAACGCCGGGTTCACCCCACTGCACGAGTGCGTGTGGCGAGGTCACGTCAGAATCGGAAAGCTGTTGCTTACGTACGGAGCAAATGCCAATGTGTGCTCAACAGACGGAATAAGGTAAGGGACATTTGTACACATGTATTACAGTTATAGTGTGCAATTCTGAGGTTATTGCTTCCGTCTGTATACATTATGGCCCTCTAATATAAGATTTCTTTTATCATTATTTAATTACCTTTAATACGCTCAAAGTCTGTGAAGCGTTTCATTTATGGAGCGTCGTTCTGGAAAACTGGGCTTTATGCATGTTCGCACAGTGTCATCCTATATTAGCCTTTGCAGTCCGCACACGCTTATCAGGGACATCACTTTCCGCTTGTATGGAATTATTTGTTTAAAAAAAGTATTTTCTAAACGAAAATCAATTTTGGCTGGAAAATGTCTTCGCTGATAAGCCAAACATTGAACGACACTTTTTGCACGTGCATTAAGACCAGTTTTGCCGGAACGGGGCTCAATGAACGCATCGTTTAAATGTACATGTCGTTTCAGGCCTATCCACGATGCAGTAGAAACCGACCACATTGAAATGTTACGGATGTTGATCTCCTTCGGGGCAGATCCGAGCCTGTCGACGTACGCAGGTCGCTCGCTATTAAAAATCTCGAAAAGCGACAGGATGCGCAACTATTTACAACGTACGTTGGTTTCACTGGAAGAGGAATTCACTTAATCTTATGCTTTACCGTGTTTATATGGAAATGTAGGTTAATTAAAATGGTTGATTCACTGTTTCAAAGGGTGGGTTAAACTTGGCATTTTCACGGGATTAACAATGTCATTACGTCAAAATAATTACTTTATTTTAAAGTAAACATGTATTAATTTATCTGATCACTCGTGAATTAAAATCGGTAATACACCGAAACCAATACATATCCTGTGTGGTTTGCTGGCGTACAAATATTAGCAATATTGGCAATAATAAAACGACATGCTGCAATACAAAGTTTGGAATTCTTTTTTTTTCAGACGTTATAAACTTTTACTTTCACATTCCCGTAATGTGTAAATCAAACGTTCCTAACTGACCTCATATAAATAGAAAATACTTTGCTTGCATTCGTGTGCTGCCAAAATGACATATGGTACTGACATGCTCGAGTTATGAACAATAGAACTTTTAATTATCGTTTTTAACAATTTGGAAGGTATATACAAACCGCTGTGAGTATACGATCTTCCTTTCAGACTACTTTGGTGATCTGAATGGTTATGAAAATGACTGTCACCCTTGGCAGTTTAGGTCATCTAATATGTATTTAGGTGAGTATAGTGCTTTTAAAGCATATTTAGTTTAATCCTACAATAAATTATAGAAATCATACTCTCCTCACTTGGACCAACTTATCTTAATTGTTTTCTATTAAGTCAGTTGGACGGACTAAAACCATGCCATGTTCCTTTTATATGCACATCTGATAATTTAAAAATATAATATCTACAGGGCCCGCATTCATCAACCCATTCTTAGACTTAAGAAAAGACTTAGAACCAAGCAAAAAAATACATCCAGCATATACATGCTACCACTGTCATTAACAAAGTGTTTTACATGAATAGTAATGTTGATAGAGGTGGTCAATGCCAAGTTTGACTCAGAATTCAAACATTATTGAGAATCCCAATTTAAACAACATTCTTTATTCTAAGATTTAAGTCTGAGAATTGTTTGGTGAATATGGACACTGCGCAACGTATATTTGACGTTCTTTTGCATCTCTTGACGTTGTTTCCCAACAGAGCCCGAGATGTATAGCGGCTGTCCCCTATTCGAGCACGTTCCTTCAGATCCAGAGGACGAGTCCAACGACATGCTGACGATGACGTCAAAGACGCTGTTTCCGGTTCGGCGATTGAGACTCGCGACGAACAAGAGGTATTTAGTTAAAACATATTTATTTAAATTCGATTGCAACGAAAGCTTAAGGCTTATCGGGACGCCCTCGAGTCCGTTTTCAGGGAAATATCAGTACATGGTGTGTTAAGGGGATAGTTAAATAACGCCCCAACAGTGGAGATCGAACCCGTGACCTTCCGGTCGCTAGACGAACACCGTATAAACCACGCCCACGGCCTAAAGAGTATTGTCACATTAGCCTTTGCCCTCCGAAACAAGCTCCTCAGGGACTACACTTTCCGCTTATATGGTATTTGTCGTCTCTTCTTAGCGAAATTACATTGAAGGCGGACTGCACAGGCTAATCTGCGACGATGGAATTTTTCGCAAAGGCATTAAGCCCAGTTTTCCCAGAGCGAGACTCGAATCAGTTCTTAAACATTACATATCCCTATGTATTACAGGGTCGAGGACTATATGATGCTGGATGAGGTTTACGGCTTCTACAATCTAAACGAGACGGAGCGTCGCTGCTTGGAAGACTCGCATAAACACCAGATCAAGACAATACCAAAAGCTTCCATAGTGGATGCGCACGCAGACAGCGTGTTTCTGGGGCTATTTTTAGATTACTATGGTAACGAGCCGCTTTCCGCAATACGGATGGTGGACGCCGGACCGATCATAAGTAAGATCAAAAAGATTGCATCGTCAATTAAAGTACATGCGTAAGTGATTTGGATATATACTGTTCTTTTTTAAGTGATCTCTTTATTGACTATTAAACTCGTTGCATAGCAACGGTTGTCGTTTATATCGTTCAGTGAATTGCGCTTATAATTGTTTTATTTTCTGTTTGAACTTGTGTATATTTTTTGCAAAAAAAAACAATGTTCTATAACGAGTTGATTGGGACTGTGCAAAGAGGCGGATAGGTGATATGTCGGTCAATAGTGATATATATGTGTGTATATATGAGTCTCGCTCTGGGGTTCAATGCATGTGCGTTAAGTGACGTTCCAGATTAGCCTGTGCAGTCCGCATAGGCTAATCAGGGACGACACTTTCCGCCTAAACTAAATTTTCGCTAAGAAGAGACTTCATTTAAACGTAAATTACAATAAAAGCGGAAAGTGTCGTCCCTGATTAGCCTTTTCGGACTTTACGCACATGCATTCAACACCGTTTTCCCATAGCGATGCTCAATCCATTTAATGCGACACAAGTGTGCTTATCGAGTCGACATTCTTACTAGTTGAGCTGTAATGCTTTGTCTTTGCTGGACATAGACAAGTGTAATCTGAGAAATGTTTTCCGTTGTTAGTTGTTATTGTTGAATCATCGTATTTAGCGATTTGTTTTTTATATTCATAATTATGCTGCTTCATGTATCAGCTTTGCACTGTGTTTAAAAGGTGATGCGCGTACAAAGCTCCGCGTTTAAAGCTCTGAATGACGTAAAATCATTATTTTAGTGGGGACTATTTTTTCGCTGATTTCGAGGGTTGACCGATGCACGAATTTAACACAAACACATCGGACATTCATCTCTTTTTCAAAATCAGAAATCCACAAATTTACGTATCCACGAAAATGTCATTAACTCCCCCCCCCCCCCCNCCCCCCCCACACACACACAATTTCATTTCTACGAATATAAATGATTTTACAGTATATGGTTCAAACACCACACTTGATATGGCATCAAATGCAACTCCTTTATGACAATATGTCTTTGATATAACGCTATGTCTTTGATATAACGCTATGTCTTTGATATAACACTTCGATTTGCTATCTAGATAAGTGCTATGTTTACATCTTTTGTAAGAAAGTATGATTTTAAATGGTAAACTAAACATTAACTTGTGTGATATATGATGTGCTCTGGGAAAAGGGGGATAAGTGCATGTGTATAATGTGTCGTTCCAGATTAGCCTGTGCAGTCCGCACAGGCTACTAAGGAACGAAACTTCCCTCTTTTGTTTTTTTCGTTTAAATGAAGACTCTTCTCCACGAAAATCATGTGTTTGCGGAAAGAGTCGTCCCTGATTAGCCTGCGCGAACCGCATTAAAACTCATGCTTTGTATGCTTTATAGTTTATATAGTTAAGTTATCGATGGTTAATAATACCATCACGATGTACACCCAGGCAATTTCGAATTCTTCATCGACAAACATATCGGTATCTTTCATTAATTTCGATACATCGACATAACACTTCAGTATTGTTTATGCATATACTATGTCTATTTGAAACAAACCTTGCAATGTGTTTGTGGATGCATTTATTGTATTTGCAATTGAGATATGACATCGATACACGTATTGTATTTCAAGCGGTTTTATTTGTTACATTGTTACATATTTTTGTATGTTGCGAATGCGTTATATATAATCTGTTTTACTTTTCCTTGTTTTACATTGATGTATGACATCATATATGGAGAATAAATATGTAAGCAATAGTTCACGCCTTTCGTTATTTTCACGGTACTGATAGTATTGTTTTACAATACAAGACAGCCATTATAAAACATAAATGTGTCTATAGCTTGTGCATGAAATATTGTCCTGCATCGCTATTGTAGACGTCCTTTATAATTTTTGAGTTATATTAGCTCTTTTGCTTAAATCAATATAGTAACGGACATACACATACATTATAAAAACGAATGGCATCATTACATAAACGTGTGTAATTTATAAATCGGATTTGTTAATATATATGTGTTTCATTTGTATCGATAAATTATTTAATAAGTCGTCGATGACAGGCCACATTAAAATGCAGTCATTAGAATTTCTTTGAAGCGCTCCCGCGAGAGAAGTTCAAAAGATGTGCTTACAGGGTCAAACGTTGCTAAATTAAGTTTATTTCGCCCCATTGGTGCAAAAAGGTAATATGTGACATACAAATTTAATGTCACATGGTTCCTTATCACACCAATCGGGCGATTTAATGTTCAATTAAGTGCATCTAGGTGACCGTATTTGTTCTGCTGCTTGATGACTCGGTGGGAATCTGATGTATTTACAAACGAATAGTTCAGCTGCAAACTTAAGAAAACGGTTTTTTTTTCTCGGTATAGTTTTTTTTTTCTTTATCTCTGACTCCCCGTCAATATGATGAATAAAACCTTGATACATTTTCCATGAAGTTCATTTAGGTGACCTCATTTTTTCTGCTTCTTGATGGCTCGTGGAAATCTGAAGCGTTTTACAAACAAACAGTTCAGCTGAAATCTTACGAAAGCGGGATTTTTCTCTGTATACTTTCTCTTTTTTTTATCTTAGAGTTCGCTAATATGTTGAATAGGTTAGTATCTTATTTAAATGTTATTCCTCGTGCGTCATTCGGTTATGGATAGAGACGTGACATGTGTTCACATAAACAGGCAATACTTATATATCGTGATGTTCCGGTGTTTCTGGTTTTGTTATGTTAAATGTCGCATTCCATGGTTATATAAATCCTATTGTGTTACATTGTTACATTTACAGGGGATTTATCGTTGAAATCTATGTAGGGCTTACACATTATACTAGGATTTAATAAGTAAAAAAACAGCCATTTGAAAATGTAGAATAAGCGCCTGATGCGAATACATAAATATAAATAATATAGATAATGTCATTTTAAAAACATATTAGCTACGAACAGTACAATACTGTTCTCTGGATATAGTCTATATTTGAGTCGGTCTCTGGGAAAACTGGGCTTAATGCATGAGTGTAAAATATGCACAGGCTAATACGGGACGACACTTGACGATTTAATGGATTTTTTGTTAAAAGGAAGTCCATTCTTGAAAAACAGTATAGGAAAAAAGTGTCGTCCCTGATTAGCCTGTGCAGACTGCACAGGCTTTTTTGGGACGTTTTTTAAGGTACATGTACAATCACAATGATTGAAACGTTTTGTTACCATTTATTGATACGAATAACAATAATGAGTTTAGAACAGAAGATCGAACGGCTATTTTTAAGAATATATTTATGGCAACATGAAACGACACAATAATACATCGCTACGATTATTGTGGTGAATTTAAGTTCATGACTTGAGCTTTTTATATCGATGAGGTGGAAGACAAACTAAGACAGATAATGTGGTACAAAAGGGCAAAACGATTTACGATGGGACTCATGTATCCAATCTGCGACACGTAACTTTTTACAATATCATGTTATATTAAACAATATATCAAATGACAAGAACATCAATTTATGTATTGTATACCTGGTACACAGTAAGTGTTAGACTGGAGAGATAGCGCATACACTGGCTCGTTAATTCATCAAGATAAACATGTTATTCATGTTACAATTTATTCATGTTACAATTTAGCGATATTTCTGACACTTAAAACGTCTAGCTGCTGCAGATTACGTAAGAGTTCTATACATACACATACTAGAGTCACTTGTACCTGCTAATTGATCAAGAAACACATAATCGGTGATACAATATCGGTATCATATTGTCTTTGCATTGAACACAATGATCAAGACAATAAAACTTCCAGCGCATGAACGTAGCTTGGTTTTGCAATTGTTTAACGACAAGTGCAACTGCACTGAGAATAAAGACCCTTTATGAAAGTGAAGTATTTCCATTTCGGTTGGACGAATCAGCACTCGGGAATGTGTTGCTATGTATTGGATAATAGAAGTACGGCATTGCGAACTTGTAAGAATAAGATAGTGTTTACCATATATACTAATAATGCATTATTACTTACCGATACATTTAACGGCGAGACAGCTAAATTGCAATTATCTTCAGGTATTGCATGCAGACATTAATATATAAATAAGTGTCATATTAGAGCTTTTTGTTTTAGTTAATAGCATGTTAACAAGATTTAAATATACCGTGGTGATATTTGTGTTGTTGGATGTGGGCTCAGTCGAGTTTTATGGTATCATTAGATATGAGCCTCGCTCTGGGAAAACGGGGCTTTAAGCATGTGCGTAAAGTTTCGCCCCATATAAGCCAGTGCAATACGCACAGGCTAATCAGGGACGACACTTTTCGCTTTTATATAATTTATTGTTTAAAGGAAGTCTTCTTATCGAAAATCCAGTTAAGCCGGAAAGTTTCGTCCCTGTTCAGCCTGTGTGTGCTGTAAAGGCTTTTCTGGGACGATCCTTTACGCGCATGCATTAAGCCCCGTTTGCCCAGAGAGCCACTCATATGTATGGAATGCCGGTGGGCCTCTTTTCAGCTAGAGTCACTTGACCCGTCGAGGTTACGGCTACGCTAACATCACCGTATATCGTATTCGACAGCGGTTTTTATCATAACAATACATGTACAGTTCTCGAGCAAAATATGGTAATAAATGGTAATAAATGGTAATTAATGGTAATAAATGCGGATTGCGTTGTCCTGACGTCAGTAGTTTGTGAATGAATAATAAATTACGGTTTATTTATTTATCATTCATGTCAAGCATGACCGACCTTATTTTGTTATATGTCTCAAAAGTTACATTTCAAACAAGATATACAGAGGGACATTGAGCTATGTAAACCCATGCCTGTTTTAATATGCTCAGTAATTAGACCCCCGGGAAAGTAAAACCAATAAACCAACGCTGACTTCAATCGCATTGACTTAAATACACTGTTGCAGAGCTTTTTGTCATTAGATTTCAATTAGGTAGTCTGTCTTGGGAAATATTTGTCCTTGATCGATTAAACTGGCAATGAAAGTGTAAATCGGTCGTAAAATTCTTAGCAATAGCAATAGCCAAATTCGTCTCATTTCGAAATTAAATTGCCAATACACTAGGCATGATGATCTCGGGTTTTTAAAATACAGCACACAACAGCATGCTTGTGCATGTCAATTTAAAAGAACAACAACAACATAATTAGGATATGCGTTATCTTTTGTGATAATTAACCGGTCATTTGGTGTTTGTTGTTTCTATTTTTATGGTCTATTGTGATGTTTTCAAATTTATCTACAGTTTTTCTGAATTTTTGAATCAAGGGTGATTGCTAATGCACTGTAAATGTTATACACTTGTGCTACATATGGTTGTTTGCATTTCTTGTTTTTAATAGATACATTTTCAGCTTTAAGTTTACATATACTATGTGAGAACGTCAGATGTTCAACTTTGAATGTGTCCTTGACGTCTCCATATCAGATGACTGACACAAAATGGACATTATACTATCAAAGCAGAAGAATAGTCGAGCGGGCGGTCTTGGAACAGCTCGTGTGTATTAAGACAATATATCTCTGCTTCTAGTCACTGGTATGATTCCCCGGTAACGTGCGCTGCTTGATTTCTGGATAAAAAGACGTCAACGACGCGTGGTTCTTTCACCGCATTGTCAACTAATATCCATGATGCTATGTTTCCGATCGCCAAAATCGCCAATGGCGATTAAATCTTGCAGCTGGCAATTACTATTACAAATGTAAAAAAAAATGGCGAATGTAAACAATAATCAACTTTTGTGTGTAGGTCTATCATTATTGCCTAATTTAAATGAAAACTTGGTACATACCTCCAAATCAAATCGCCATTAACATCACACGGGGTAATAGCTAATCCACTGATTAGAGAAAACATGACGTGCGTATAAAATATTCAAGCAGCATTACTCAGTGGTGTATGTTGAAACAGACCATGTCATCGACAGCAAACTTTCGCGTCTAGCCATTTCACACTTTAAAATGTACTGAATCTCACCAATAAGAAGATTCATAATAACATTATGCTGACGTTGTGCTAGCAAGAAAGTATACACCCTTAATAAAGATTAAAACTCCTTGTGTATTATTACGTATGCCATTTATGAATATTATACAAATAAAATGCGTTAAATACTAAGAAATTGTTGGTGCGTTTAAAATTGTTTTCATTCAGTCTATTCATATACCTCTTCTGTATGAATTCATGATGTGTCACTGTAAATAAAAAACTGGTAATTTTCTCCCAATCTCCCAGTCTGACCTGCACTAAAGGTCACTGACTTGTGTCGACAACTAATTAGCTTGTCAGCCGCAATAATGAAGTTAACTGAAGTAATTAGTTTACCGATTTAAAATTGGTAATGAATGCCTGTGTCTTGGTGATACATCTTTTTTATGTTGGTGAAACATCTTTTGATGTAGGTGTGTTTAGAAACTACTTATTACATACGTTATTATTATGATTGTATCTAACAGAACGAAATACACGATGTAACGTAACATGTGGCTATAATTTATGACAGCTTGCTCCTGTCGAGAGTCGAATTAATCAATGCGTGTATATTGGCCTCGCTCTTGCAAAACCGGGCTTTAGCCATGTGCGTACGTGTCGTCCCAGATTAGCCCGTGCAGTCCGCAAAGACTTCTCAGGGAATCCGCATATCTAGGCGAACAGTGTTGTCCTTGATTAGACTTTGCGGACTGCACAGGCTAATATGGCACAACACTTTGCGCGCATGCATTCAAACCCGTTTTCACAGAGCGAGGATCATATACATTTGTATACACATACGGAATGCTATCGCGCATTTACGTATACAACTTTTAGAAGCACGTAACCGGATGATTCACACGATAACGAATGGGTGGATTAGATAAGCGGGAGGCGAATATCGGTAGCCTCATGATATGGCTCAGTCACGTGACCAATGTTGTAAATTCTTCGTGTTATCATGTGCGTGGGTTTGCTGTGATGGAATCATGTAATGCATCCAATAACAATTAATTTCCTGTTCATAATAAGGATAATAATAGGTGTTTTACATACAGTCATTTATGTTCACTTGATGTGTATACTATGCCTCGACCTTACTGAAGTGTCCACTCGTCGTTTGGACGATATAAAGCTGGCCCAATGAATGACATCCTATCAACGAGCTGGAATAAAAAGAAGTGAAAAGTTTATATCTCGAAAATATCATCTCGAGAAGCATTGTGCCGTTTGTTTTGTGCACTTATATCTCCAACATGATCTATTGTTCTGTCTGTTAATCAGTGTCGTATGATCTACCACACATTGTTTTGGTGGCTTTACCGGACATGTTCTCTAACAAAGACTCAACGGCTCAAAGGCTGCACCCCGTTTTCTCAGAGTGCTAATCATTTCATTTTATACGAGCGAAATCGGTTAATCCCGATCCCAGACGATAATGTACATACCAGATGCACTATTTTCCCCCACGCGTTTCGGTTGTTTGTTATGCTGACTGCAAATGCCACCGTCCATACCGTGAACACGAAGACTACATACTATAGCTATTTCAATGCTGTGTTGTGTAAATATAAATTCAAAACTAAAGTTAGCGGTTGCCAATGAGCGAGCATAATTACAACTTTAATAAGGTTAGACTTATTTCACAAATATATTCAGCAATTAACAGGCTAAACATCTTAAATACCACGAAAACGAATCGATCGTTTGTTTCTTTTATCGGTAGAACCTTTTTACATATAATAACATTTCGGATATGTCTGCGATTGCAATCATAATCGTTGTATATTTTCGTTGAATGCAACACAACTGAATACTTTTGAAGCCTATAACCTAGTTACACCACATTGCCATGTAGATATTCAACATTTATTATAAGAACAGAACAGAACATAACTGTTTATTGTTGACGAAGCATATATAGCTCATCTTCATTAACATACATATACAATAACAACATGCGTTTGAACTAAATACAAAACATACATCATTTTGAAGAACAATCGATTTAAATACACAGTAATAAACAGGTTTTTGTGAGAATATCACATGTATAAGGTTAATACATTTTGACTACACAATGTTAAGCGTATAGTTTAATAATTGCAACAATGATTACATGATATGTACTCGTTTATTTTGGGAAAAAAATATTGTATTTTACATATATTATATGACATTTCTCTTTTTTAAAGCATTTTAAAGTAAACATGGTAAGCTTTCTTAACACAACTTTGTTTGAGCTATTCAGTTGTTCGATAAACTTGAACATATTAGGACGAGTTCTATAGTACTTAGTTATTAATGTTATAAGTAGAATACCATTATTCAGAATAGATCATGTATGACTAAATGCGATATACCACAATGTTAGTCGTTTAGTTAATTACTCAACAAGGACGTTTACATTTGCAGGTCTTATTTGCGGCCCTCAATAATCATCTCGAAATATAACATACGTGTTTAATCATTATATAATTATTCATATTGTATGAATGAACGTCTTCTCATGTGTCAGGCAGCGATGCTATTAATTTACAATATTAATATATTTAGATACTAAATAGGTTAATTCTCATATTTATTTTTGTCACAATTTATCAAAAAGTGCCATCTCATACATCAAAGCACATCAAGTAACATTTAATGTATAAATCTGCGTATATCACAGTAGTATTCACATTGAAATGGGTTAAGATATTCAGTATACTCCTATTATTCTTTATCATCACTCATACCTCATTTCATCGTTTTGTACATACATGTGACAAATGAAATCCTTGTCTTCACAGATGCGTAAGAAACACTATGGTGTACGGTGATGTGATTTTGCATGCTTGTTTCATAGCTTGTTTCACAGTTGCTTTCGGTTGGCCTTGTTAGTAGAAAACTGACCGATACTGAATCAAATCACAAAATAACAGCAGTCGTCATGTCTTCTTAAAACCAGGGGATACAGCATCAAAGCATAGTCATCTTCATCATCAGCGAAGAGCCCCCGCTTCTTCTAATATCAGTGTTTATAGGTTGTGTTAATTGCTAGGTATATCCAGTAGGATATATAGATGACTATATTTCAACGTGCACTTATCGACCAACCGCTAAAGTGGGTTTTGCGTCAATCAATAACTAATTGAAGCTGTCACTTGACGATATTTTGATTTCTATGCAATGAGTATATTGACACACTCTGTGAAAAGTGTCCTTAGGAATTCCATTTCAGACACCGGCGAGTTCAGTCGAAACATTTATGGTCATGAATCATAAAGTACTTTGTGCTTTACTTTCTTTCCTCACGCTATTTTTGGCATAGCTAAAATATGGTATCATCCTCGTGACTTGTGTCTCTTTCTGACAAAACTATTAGTGCAACACTTGAAGTTTAGTGTCCACTCCACTGATCGTCACAGTCATAGTTACGTGTCGCTTGTTACGAGCACATTAAGTCAATTTCTTACCAAAATAATACATTAATTCATATGGCCCCACCGCACAGTATACAATACAACAGCTGCGGATAAAAAAAAACACGCGAGAAAGAAATGCGTGTGTTGTGCATGTTTGTCCACACGCAACAAAAAAAAAATCAACATGTGCTCTAACCATAAGTGCTTTAACGCGATTCATCATTCGAGTGCACTGAACTAATGTAAAATAAATCTGATGCGTTATATTGCGCTTATGAACCTCATTGTGATTGTAGCAATAATAATGACCTCGGTTTTCTGTTAGAAATTCACGTATTATGTCATTCTCGTTAACACAGAAAATACATTCAAAATTGGCGAAATTCCAGGTGAATTTACTTTGTCAGAATTGCTTCTACTGACTGGATATCTAAACCTCATGATAAGGGAAATGGGCCGAATATGTAGAACATATTATGAATGATATAACGTTGAAGTTATTATACCAATAACATTTTTCTTGAAATTCAAGAAATATGTGTTCTATCTATTAGCACTTGATATATCGTATTTAACCGAATTTTAGCGCTTCAATCGGCTTGAAAATCAGTTCGATCTTGATTAGTTTTCTTCTTTGCGAAATACGTAGGTGTGCACTTATACTTCAATGACGTGTATTATAAAGCGGTTTATTTGTTCTATTTCTTCATTGTATCCACTTTCGTCTCCGTTTTTATAATCCTGGATACTTAGGAATGTTGTATCCGGGTTGTATGCGCAACTTGACTTTTTCGAAATCTTCTTTCAGTATCAGGCATTTGATTAATCTTACCGCTGTGTAGAGTGGTTCGAATGTGATATATTTAAGGCGCTAAGTGGATGTCTAATTGAAGTATGTTAGTATATAAAGTATATCAGAGTATGAAGTTCTCAAAACAATTAACGTCACTGGTCGGATCCGCTGATGATAGGATAACATGAGCCTCTTCCGGAGAAAACTGATCTTAATGCATGCGCGTTAAGTGTCGTCCCAGATTAGCCTGTGCAGTAACAACAACAATGCCCAAATGAATCAATCGTTGAGACAGACACTGTTTAACTCTTACTATGATACAGACTGCGGTGCACGGTACACTTACAACAATGTAATCAATTGTCAAGGTCAGATCAAGGTCAACGTGATAGACAAACAGTTCCCGCTCAATATCTTAAGTTTTGGTGGAGATATTACACTGACATTTTGTTTTTATGAAACTTACATGCAAACCTATCTTGATATTCCAATTTCGGCCGGTCATTGCACTGACATTCTGTAGGGAGCCTACCGACAGACTCAGCTTGAGATTGCACAATTAGTACATTAAATTAATAAGCAAAATGTTGACATCCCGATTTCTTGGCGTTGCCATGTTTCTTGTCTTAGTTTCAAATTTTAAAACGTCAAATTTGTAATGTAGACCATTTTCACACGAACATGATAATTATGAATGAAGCATAAATATTACATTTTTTAACCACAATTATGATGCAAGTACAAGTCGTCAAAGCAAGTTCGTTCTCTTGTCAGCAAAGTTGAAAAATTCAGTTTTTGTTACATTCGTAAATAGTATTTGCTTAGAATTAGCATAATTAAGTCATCCGAAATGAAGTTAACATTGTCATGCTTACGTTAATATAAACTCTGCTATGAATACTAATGAAGACAGGGGCGCGAGTTTTTATGACAACATTGTGTGCTTTGTTTAACCTTCGCATTGTTTCAAGCATAGCCAAATTTCTTTGGTTTCGAATAATTGAATAAGTTATGAGTTGATGTTGAAATCTCTGGCAGGGGCGTGTCTGGAAGTATACGCTTCACGGCTAGGAAGGTCCAGGACATGCTCACTCGGAAAAAATCCCCTTGGAACGTCGGGGAGGCATTTTGGATGGTATTTAACGCCTTCATCTATCAAACATTATAGGTGAAAATGAAAGACTATTATGTATGCTTGACGATGCACATGACAAGTATTATGATGGCGACGACCACGACAAATGTTTGATTTCATTGACGACAATGGTTGTTGCGATGCTGGTGGCATTTATGATGATCAGATGATTTTAATACCATGAACTTTACAAGTATCGTCCAATATTATGAAATCCGGATTGAAATAAAAACAACATGTAACAACAAAAGTCAAATTAAGAGATGCGTCTTTCCTACGAAGTTAATTTAGTCATAGCTAGTACAATAAACAATATCAATATTTCGCTTCTATCTGGTTCTTATAGTTCGCAAGATTTTGCGTTCATTTGTGCATGGCCTTTACAAGTAACCTCATGTGTGACTCATTTTCATTATTGAACCGGATATTACCGAAGACGTTGACATTTTTATTGTCTGTATATCTGATGGGATTTGAATTGAGATTAATTGGGTGATTATATTTTCTATTGTGTACGCGCTTCGTTTTTTATAGCAAAAGCATTCGAAAGCAGACATTTACCAATCTATATACAGACGACCGCCCAATGTGTACTGAGATACTTTGCGCGCATTTCACACATATATCCTACAGCTAAATGATCTTATAGAAAAAAATACGAGCTGCTGTATAAACTTTTGCTTTACAAAACACTTGCCTGTACACTGCTAGTACATGTGCATAGGGACTACTTTTTTTTGCCTTTCACTCCTCGTTCTTTTGTTATTAAATCTGGATTTATTCATGAATTGTATGTTAACATTTCAAATCAATGTACCGTATATAAATAAAAGACGTAAGTTATCAATCCAATGCAGCGTTTCTTAAAATTGTCAAATAAATATATATATATATATATAATATGGTCAGATAAACATATATTAAAGAACACTCGGTATTAATTGCAACTTCTTACGATAGCTCAGTTTGATATCAGACCACACAAATGTAAATTAACAAACAGAAATATGCATTGAACTAGTAAGATGTTTTATAATGTTCGAGCTGGAGCTCTTCGTGTGTTGATTGCCAATCCATGATATAAATACAATCAATACGCCAGTAAAACATAGTTATATGGACATCAAAATGTTGCCAGTCTTTGTTGCTATCAAAAATTCATATACATATTAACAACAGTTGTTGCTAACAACATTTAATTGACTTTGTATATCATATATTTTGTATAATAATCACCTGTTAAC
The DNA here is from genome assembly GCA_007657795.1 of Dreissena rostriformis. Classification (NCBI taxonomy): domain Eukaryota; kingdom Metazoa; phylum Mollusca; class Bivalvia; order Myida; family Dreissenidae; genus Dreissena; species Dreissena rostriformis. Next base: position 32,213 of record VMBQ01008706.1, read on the forward strand.
TTACAATAAAGTTCTGTTACCGTCAATGCTATCACTATTTCTTTAGTTGGTTTCTCAAATTCTATTTGTTTCTAAATAGTTCGAGTGTATGCGGAAAGTGTCGTCCCTGATTAGCCTGTGCGGCTTGCATATGCTAATCTGGGGCGACACTTTACGCAATACATTAAGCCCAGTTATCCCAGAGCGAGGCTCATAGAGCCTATTTATTCCGCAGTCAGCTCTTTATTCACCACGGCGTCCGGTCTGTATTGTATCCACTACCGGACTATCCGATAAGAGTGCATACATGGTATTGCCCACGCACAAAGGTAATTGGTTTCCACTTGTGTTAACCTATATACGCGTTTTAAGTAATATCCGTATTGATTATTGTGCGACCAGTGCTTATTAATCAAGAGAATATCGGACGGCTTACGGCCTATTCGACATTGAAACATTGACCCGACTTGCGATGCTCATTTTAAGCCTACACAAACTGATAAAATAGCGCCGATGTTACTTTTACGGAAAAGTACTTTGCTATAGACCACGACTACATTGTACTTTTTTTACACTTATCGATCAATCGATTAAGGCTTTCAGATGTCGATAACTAGGTACGTATATTGACGTACGCTGTTGAAAGTCTTCTGAGGAATTCCACATCATAAATCGCCGCGTTCAGGTCGACACATTTATGGTCATGATAATTAAATAATTTATAGTTTACATTCTTTCCTTAAGCTTGAATTTTGAGCACATGCTTTCATACATTATGCGAAATGATTTTCATCTGTGTATATGGGCGAGACAGTTGTTCAAACAATTTAATTGAAAGTTTAAATATTCCTCCACATTATCATAAATTAAAGGTTATTAACTATTTATGTTTTCGGTCATAGTAATCAATTGTAATGGGACATTAACTATAGTACATTTGTAACGTGTTGACGTGATTCATGTTATGGCAAAGATGTACGGAGAGAAAGACAATGATTGGTACTGATCTTGTAGACTGCGTTTCATGTATGGAATGCCTGAGAGGCAACAATACACATATCGTTATTTGCCACGTGTCCATTCAAGGTCATTACATTACAGCGACTTAGCTCATATATACAGTTAAATTACAAACAGAACGAACACCCTGATAATAATCAGCTGAACCAGCCTTGCCCTAGCTTGCGTTTTCTGCGTTTTAAGCTTTTAACTGTTAACTGTTTTGAATACTAATGTTTATAGTTTTCCCGTTTATCGCGCCATTAGGTTTGCTTTGAAGTGGTAATGTTACAGCCTTAACATTGAAAACACGATATGATTGTTAATATGATAACCATATTCACTTTATCCAGATAAGTGTGGACTCACAAAATATAAAACACGCTTGAATCATGCGCTGTATTCATACTTGGTATTGTACAAGATGAAGAAAAAGTACCAGTAAGTTCGTTAGATATTCTGTTATCTATTTATCCTACTTCAAGTACGAAAACTAATCTATTAATTAAAACTTTATTAACTATATTTGTGTTCAAAGTTCAGTTTCAGTTTCATGTTTGCGAGTTGCGCAACATTAAACCAAACAGTTTCCACGCGAAATATCTTTCAATGTCGCCATGGGGTAGTGGATATGGTGTCCGCCTAGCGACATGGAGGTCACAGGTTCAATCCCTTATGTGGGAGCGTTCTTTAGATTTCCCCCATAGACACCAAGTACTGGTTCTAGTCCCAGAAAACGGACTCGAGAGTGTTTCAAATATGCCTAAGGCGTTCGAGGCAATCGAGCTAAAATAAATATGTTTAAACTAAATAGTTTACTAACACACATTCAGTTCGTTATCTTGTCTTAATGGGCTCTTTATCCCGCAGCGATTAGTGCTAATGCCTGCGTATATTGTGAGTAAATGCTTCCAGAAAGACCATTGCCTCTTGCTGTGGTTTAAACTCATTTAAATATGTTAGGAACGTTAACATGTGTATAATTGTGTATGCTGTATATATTAAATAAACGAAAGCTACTTGTGTTTAGCTCTCCTGAGCACACCGTGTTCATGGTAAGCATTCGTTATCGCCTTTTGTCTGTCGTACGTCTTTCGTCGTTTGTCGTATATATTAACGATGTGAATACTTTTCAGGACATAAATATTGCATAATCTTCATGAAACTTGGTCAAATCATTTGTTCTATAAAAATAGAGGCGGTGTTTGAAACTGGGTCACGTGTCAGAGGTTTAAACGTAGGTCTCCAGGTAAAATTAAATGATGAAAAAGCTTGATTTTTGATGGAGGTATCGTGCTATAATTTTGTTTGTACTAAATTTAGATGTAGGCATACATTTCATTTGCGGACAATGGGGTCAAGGTCACAGTTACTAAAAATACCAAAAAGGTTTCTGCTTAAAATATTTAGTTAAGAGGGAGGTTTTGTGGTGTTATGTTCTGTGTAGGTTGCTTATATACAGACCTTGCTTGCAAACTTAATTAAATTCACCTAAACAATTGGTAAAAACTAACAAATCGAAATGTTTAGCATCGTCACATTTCTCGTTTTAATGTAAACATTTTCATCTTTAATTTGCATGTTCTTGATAACTTATACATATTTTCAAGTTCAAATATCTATATATGGTTATTATATTATGTGAGCGACATATAACGTAAATTATACTTTCAACGCGGAAGAAACGTCAGGATAACATCTCTTGTTTCCCAGTCTTCCTCCCTCGGTAATGTGAAATTCACCAGTATGATGAAATCATTTGCCTGGTTTGACCTACGCCAGTGGTCACTGACCTATCTTGTCTCGACCAGCAATTAATCTGCCAGACGCAACTGTCTACTTAATTATGTGCATCCTACCGATATTTAATTTTTCCGTGATTATTGTTAAGTCTTAATATAGCAGTTATTGCTGCTTTTTCTGATGCTGATGTTGATATATATTTTTTCTGAGAACATATACCCTTGTTGTAAATATAAGCGTATTTCTGCCGTAGCACCAACCATACAGTTGAGCCTCCCTACGTACCAGAAGTTAATATTACGGAAAATGGAACCGGTCTGGGTCTAGTTGAGGTAGGCTATTAGCACATTTCCTGTCGAGATCCCTTCTTTTTCTGTAAAACTTCACAAGAATTATTTAGTTACATGGCTTGTCAAAGACCCTGATTAAGGTATGATACAGATTAAGCATACCCATGCGAATGAATATAAGTTGGCTGTCTGGGATGCAATCGTGATGTCAAGCTGAACAAGGAGTTTCCTGTTCAGACTAATGGGAGTTGTTCATTTAAAGAACGCCGTTCGCCCATTGTCGGCTAATAGTATACATTATCCTCAGGTCACTGCACTGGCTCCCAATACATGCACGTGTAATATTCAAGATACTCGTGCTCATGATAAGAACTAAATGTGGAACCGCTCAAATTTACATCAGAGAGCTGTTCACAACTGGTGAAGGTCGATACAGACCTAGATCAATTGATGATAATAACTTCAACATCCCAAGAGCTCGTTATTATGATAATAGTATTGTGAATAATTATAGGATTTTAATCATACGCGTTTAATATTTCATTTCTATGCTATCAGCTAGATGGACTTAACGCCTGTAGAATA